>MU758451.1:28002-50324 GCA_026770625.1 Nicotiana glauca
GGAAAAACTGAAGGTGAAGCAGTAAAATACGTATCATTTAGGAATAGAAGAAAACAGTTTTTTTCAAACACAGTTAAGACCATATACGTATGCAGTACCCTGCAAATAGGAGAACAATTTTCGACAGGTAGGGTAGAAAACGTATAGCACCAGAGAAAGAGGAGTAAATACATTAGTATTCAACACATTCACAGAAGTCGTTTAAAAGCACAGTACTCTACTTTTTTTTTAAAATAGTAGTTTATCTTCAGAATGAAAAATAACATATAGCGGGACGTAAAAGTTATTCAGGATTGCAAAAAGAAAGAGAGAATACTGAATATATTAGTGTCAAAAATATAGTCTTTGAAAATTACAGAGGTCGTAATAAGATTTTAGGGAAAACAGTAGTCCAGTCTTGGACTAGAAAAGTAACTTGGTTGAAAACATATAGGTGAAAAAGTAAAACAGGAATTTAGTAGTAAAACCAAACAGACTTAGGGAGGCAAACAAGTTTGGGCAACTTAAAGAGGTCGAATGGCTTAGAATTAAGACGATTAATCAATTTTATCCGGCCTAAGGCTTGCCTAGGCATTATAACAGAAAGCGGACATGCACATCATTTTTTTAGTTTTAGAGAAGACCTGTTAACCAGCCTGATGTGATTGAATAACTAATGAGATGGACAAAACATTGCAAGTGGACTCCTAATTGCATGATATCTAATGCATGTAATAGTACTAAGACATGATATCTAAATATAGTAGTAGAACTTTTAATTGTCAACTAATTATGGTTATGAAAAATAACAGACTGAAAGCAAAGGAACCTAGGAGCAGGATTTCTATATGTAGAATGCATGCCTTATACATGATTTCTATTGCATGAATAGGTAAGTAAAATCTGATAGACATGTTCTCTACACATACCCTCAAATAAACATGTGTAACCCTCCCCAATTTCACTATAAACCCCCATTGTTGTTTACAAGTTATTACAGATCAAGTAATTAAATTACAATAGCGAAGAGTAAAACAAGAAGTTATTCTATAAGGAGCCTTCAGCGAGGCCCAAATCTCCAACCTCACTCCTTTCGAATTTCACAGCCTTTACCAATAGTTTGGGTGCAGCAAAGTTCCCTAGGGGTCCCTTGGGACCCTGGCCAACACCAAACACCCAAGACAAATCATCATTGACAAGTGCAAGTGTGGAATTGCCAGCCTTGTGCATCAAAGTTCAGTGGGTACTCAAGGTATCTAAAGCAATGCTTGCACTAAGGGGGCAGAACCTAAATTCTAAGAGTAGTGTGATTGTGATGGAATTTGAATGAGTTGAGTTGAAAAAGGTTTTACATGAAGGACAGTTTTGAGAGAAAAGTAATCAATTGAGTTCGAAAACAGTTAATATGGGACCAGTTTTGAAAGGAAAGAGTCACAAAGTACTCAAAGAACACAAACAGGGGCTGGGGGAAGGGAACAAATAACTCACAAGCAAGAACACTGAACATCAAAGAGAAGTACTTTAGAATAACCAGGCATGTTTCAAACAAAGGAGTAAGGATCTTAACAGCATTAGATTGATAGATTCAAATATCAGGAAAAGGTTCAGGGTTACTTAATAGCTAAAAGGGTCCTGAATACGTGCTAATAGGGTACAGGGGTGAGGGGAAAACATGCAGGAAACAAGCACAGGCATGCCAGACTATATTAATCAGTACAAAGGCATGCTAATTGCAGTAAGAGCAACAAAACCATAAGTAGAAGCATGCAAGAAACAAAAGGAAGTGTAACACAAATAGAAACATATTGCTTTTGGGGCTGTAAATCAAATAGGAGACATACCAGTTGAAGGTAAAGTAATGCAGGGTAGTGGTGAGTTATACTATGCAAGATGGTGTGCAGAGAGAGCAGCAGTATAGAGAAGCAGCAACAATAGCAAAAGTGAGCAGCAATAAAAGTGAGCAGCAGTATAGAGAGCAATGGAAGTGAGCAGCAATATAATGGAGTAGTGAAATATCTAAAACTCAGCCTGAGTTTCAAACTAGTGGAGCAACTAGTAGTCACAAGAGAAGTGAGAGAGATTGTGTGAAACAAAGAGAGAGTACTGAATTTTTTTTTTTTTGTGAGAGAGAGTTCAGAATAATTCTCTTTGTGTCTGTGTGTGAAGAGAAGAGGAGTACTCATAGTTTTTTCTTTAAAATAGTAGAGAATAGGGTAGTAAGTATATAATTATAGAAACAGTACCAAATTGACTCAATCACAGGACTTAATTCAATTAAATCAGTAATTCATGATTCGAATGGGAGTACAGGTTATCAAGTAAGGAAAAGAATCAGTCAAATGACTGATTTTACCATAGTAAGAAGTAGTATGCAATAAGTATGCAATAAGGGCTAGATACACAATGCTTCAAAACAAGGAAAGTATGTGCTGAATACTTAAAAAAAAGATGTTTAAGTGCACAAATATGGTAAAAATATAAATCAACTGTGAAAATAAGTCAAAGAATCACGGACAAGACCAAAATTAGAGGGAATCAGTACCAAGTATAGAAAGCAACTCACAAGTAAGGAAACAATTTGAAAAATCAATGTAAGAACCCTTAAGGAAAACACATACAAATCAGGGATTCAAAGAGATACTCGAAATTAACAGAATATTCAGTAAAGAGAAGAATTTAAACTTATTTAAACACAATAGTCACAAAGATAAGAACCCTAAGTAAGAAATCACATAAACAGTGGAGAGTCGGAACCCTAGCAAAGGTCTAAAGCATGGAACTCAGAAACAAACAGGTTTACAATATAATCAAACACATAATCATAGGAATAATCACATAACACTCAAGGAAACAGAAAGCATGGTGATTTTGAAAGGGGGTCAGAAACCTTAGTTTTGAAAAGAGGAACAAGAACGTTTAAAAACTTGAACTAATCAAAGGTATCGAGTAATAAGTAGTGCAGAACACAAAGATTAAACAAGAAATCATTTAAAAAGACATGGATTAAGAGATTTAGACAAAAATTAGGGTTTGCAATAAAATCAGTAAGATGAGAAACCTGGCCGCGAAACTCGTTAATAACGACATTTAAAGCATCATCGGACCAAAACCCACCGGAGAAAGGTCGGAGATAGCCAAGCGAGGTTTCCAGGGACCGTCTTTCATGGTAGATGTCTCTGGAGCTTCGAGGCTCAGAGAGAAGCAACGAGACGAGGTTTCATGGTGACTAAAGATCGAGAGAAGTGAGGATGGAGTTGGCCGGAGAGGCGATGAAACCCATCGGAGAAGAAAGAGAGAATCAGAAGGTTCTAGAGAGAAGGGAGAGCAAACGTTAGAGAGAGAGAGACTGGTCTCTTTGCAAATGAGGGTTCAAGGGTAGGGGTCGTTTGATTTAGTTTAGGTAATATAATCTGGGCCGTTGATCTCATTTGATCAACGGCTCAGATTGAATCAAGGTTGGGTCGGGCTAACGGGTCAGGTCCAAATTGGAATGTGGGTTGGCTGAATTGGGTTTAAAATAAGGGTGAATTGAAGCTAAAATTGAAATAGAAATGGGCCAGGTCTTAAATAGCCACTTTCTCCCCTTTTTAATTAATTAAAATAGTTAAAAATAATTTAAAAACAAATTAAAAATACTGAACTAGTTAATAATATATAAACAATAATCTAAAAATATTAGGAATAATTTTACAATCACAAATTACAACTAATTACAAAATAGGCTACACTTGCAATTATATATAATTTGGCTTAAAAGATGCCAAATAAATCATATTAATTATGTTTTGATATAAATATGAGGATAAAATAGGTTATTCACCAAAACGGTAATTTTTGGGAATAATTTTGGGATTTTTGTGGTATTAAAAATAGGCGATAAATTGGTTTTAAAAATCGTTAAAATACCAAAACTCTTGGGTGTGCTCATATATGCACATATACACTATTTTGGAAGTACCTTGGGGTATAAGAAATACATAGGAAAAAATTGGGTATCAACACCATCAGCCTAACATGGAACTATTAGAAAAGAGCGTATGTCTTCACACAATTCAACTGCTTGTGGAACGTGTAAACCTTTCCACTCAGTATAGTTGTTGAGATAGTAAGACCTCTGTAATGCATACAATATAGATTGAATTAGCCCGATTAACTGCCCGATAACCATCCAATAAGAGCTAAATCGATACCAATCCGACCGATATCTAATCGGGTGGCTAGCGGATTAATACATTTAAAAGCTGATAACCGATAAGCCAAACCGTTAAGAGTAAATAACAACCCAATCCGCTCGATAAGCATCCCTACTTGTTCCTGATTTTTCATGTATCCTATTATTATATCATCTGTTCCTAGGTCTCAAAAAATACATAAGTTGATAAAGTTTATTCATGATATTAACCGAAGGTAAATTAATCTTATGACATTCCGAGAGATCTTATTAACTTACTTATTTATGCATTGCATTTATTTATGCATCTACATTGACCATGATTATATGGCATTATATATGCATATATTATATGTATATGGGGTATGAGAAAAGGTTACGCCATTATATATGCACCACCACCTGATCAGCTGGTATACGTTGATAATTTCTCCTACTAAGGTTGAGATGATATGATGGGATGCCCACAGAGGCTTGATAACGTTATGTACGCATATACTCATGCATGATATGAGATTTATAAGCATATGCATGACATTATAAATGTTTCATGATTCACAGAGTTATTCAAACTTACAGGTTGAGTCCTTTACTCCATGTTTCTTTCATGTCTTTTATATATTTCCTTTCATACTCGGTATTTTATTTGTACTGACATCCCTTTTGCTTGGGATTCTATATTTTATGCATGCAGGTCCCGATAGTTATGTTGACAGTCCAACTAGTAGGCTACCAGCTGAGCGGAAGGTGTTGATGCAGTCCATTTGCTCCGAAATTGCCTATGTGGTCTGTATGCTTCGGACATGTATTGACTAGTATAGCGGGACCCTGTCCCGACCTTTATAGCGTTTATGTACTCTTAGAGGCTTTTAGATAGATATCATGTATATGGATACTTGTATGGACTTGTTGCCCTAAGTTTTGAGTGTACAAATTTTCATGTTGGCCTTATAGGCATGTATGTATATGTACAAGTTTCTATATCATGTTGGGTCGTCCTATGTCTTGTATTCTCTTATGATTTATTATGGTTATCTCATGACGTCCCTTCTAGCACATTTACCCATGATGATGTAATAAGAGGCTTATGCACTCCACTCGATGTTACTAAACGAGCGTTAGAGCGAGCGAGCGAAGCCCTCAATTTAGTGGCTTTCCTCACCCTCCTCTTTCATTTTCGCGATCTCTTGCATCATCTTTGCTACGGCCTCAGGGTCGAGAGGAGGCAAATGCTCCCAGAACAGACCCATCCTTTACTATGTTATGTTACTACTCAGTTGATTAAGGCACCAGGTGTCGTCGCGGCCCTTTGATTTGGGTCGTGACATCCTTTGAGCTGGATGATCATCTAAGTCTACCAATTGTCCCAGACTCTGTAAAGGCAGTTGATTCAGAACCAAAGAGACCTTCCATAACTCTTAAGCCATATATTTGGCTTAAATATTATGCATGTGAGGACTAATAAACCTTCTGGTGCTCATGTTTGTCTGTATCCCATTTCAGGTGTGATGAATTCTAGTTGTTTGTCTTTTTAATACCAAAGTTTTATTACCATGTTTTCTGTTGAAACTAGGCCTAGATCATACAGTGAAGTTGCAAAATACCTGAGATAGGTTGAAGCAATACAAACAGAAATACAAGCACAAGAAGATAATAAAACATGGGAAGTTGTTTCTTTACAACCTGGTAAAAGAATTATTGGATGTAAATGAGTATAAAAGATTAAGTAAAAGGCTACATGGGAGATTGAGAGGTTCAATGCTAGGTTGGTTGCCAAAGGATACAATTAACAAGATGGGCTTGACCATAAAAAAACCTTCTCTAGTGGTAAAGATGGTGATTGTTTGACCAATTCTTCTGATAGTTCTATTGGGAACAATTGAGTTCATATATATTGAATTGATTGAAATATGACATGTCATGACATAAA
Source organism: Nicotiana glauca (assembly GCA_026770625.1). Taxonomy (NCBI): domain Eukaryota; kingdom Viridiplantae; phylum Streptophyta; class Magnoliopsida; order Solanales; family Solanaceae; genus Nicotiana; species Nicotiana glauca. The sequence continues at coordinate 34,083 of MU758451.1, forward strand.
GATTAGTCAAAGAATGACGATCAGCAAAGAATAGTTAAAGAGGCACGAGTTACAACAGACACGAGCAAAGATTCAAGAGACTCGGTGCTCGCACCTCTTTATGTTCAAAAGTCAAGATAAGAGAATGAACCTGATAGCAAAAGAGGGTACGGATACAACATTTAATAGGCATTAATCACTGAAAATGTTAGAGAATCTGTATTGAATTACAATGATTACCATTTATACATTAAATGACTTTAATTGTTTATAATAGCCTTATTATGACAAAGAAAAAATGTATCACCTAGAAATAGTTATAAAAGGAGAAGCCTGATCATTTGTAAGGACATGAAATACGATGGGAATATACTGATTTACTTCACTTTCTATTCAACTATTATTTACATCAATTATTCCTATTTTTGTTTGATTAACAGTAACCCGAGTTCTTCTAAAATAAGCTTTGGCCGAAATCCCAATTTTTGGTTAAACAAATTGGTTCTGTTATCGGGAATCTGATAATTCTTTTTGCTTTCTTAAGTCAATTCTCTTATTACACAACTTACTTTGTCGAATGTCAATGACAACAGTCAAGAAGATCTTCAACAACAAGAAAATAATGCGGGTGACAGGACCACACCCCCTTCACCACGTGATTCACAGCGTTAATCACGAGAAGGAACTCCAGATGGATATGAGACAAATAATGGGGTTGCAAATCAAAACGGAGACGAGCCGAATCAAAATAATGAAAATGTGAATGAACAATCACTCGATGACGCCTTAAAAAATCTAATTTCTCAACAAGTCAGTAATGTTCTCCATGCTTTTACTAGCCAGTTGCCAGTTGCGCCGCCAACACCAACTCCAAATCAGAATAGTTTAGAAAACCCACGTTCTGGGCTCGTTCATTTAGGCACTGGTGGAACTCCAAGAGAGTCCCGTGATAGCGAACCAGGTAACATAGTTAATTCTGATTTATAAAATTTAGTTCTAACCCTGCAGAAGCAGCTCAAGGAACAAAGCGATCACATAGAGCAAATACCTGGAGTACCACCTGTAATCAAAGGAATAGACATGGACAAATACTCACTACAACCATGGAAGCCTAGTGCTGCTCCGGTGCCAATTCCAAAGAAGTTTAAAATGCCTGATATTCCAAAATATGATGGCACAACTGATCCACGAGATCATGTAACTCATTCACGACTGGTGTGAAAGGCAACGATTTAACCAAACAAGAAATCGAATCAGTATTAGTCAAGAAATTTGGTGAAACACCCACCAAGGGAGCATTGACATGGTATTCTCTCTTACCCAAAAATTATATCAATTCTTTTGCTGAGCTTGCAGATTCATTTATCAAATCACATTCCGGAGCTCAAAAAGTCTAGAAAAGAATGGAAGATATTTTCAAAATCAAGCAAGGATATTCAGATTTGCTTAGAGAGTTTGTAGATAGATTCCAGTGTGAAAGAATGACGTTACCACGCATACTGGACAACTGGGCAGCTATAGCCTTTACCAGTATTTTGAATTAGAAAAGCTCAAAAGCCACAAGGCGACTCAAGGAAAGTCTTCATGAATTCCCAGCAACAACTTGGAATGACATTTACAACAGATATAGCACGAAGCTAAGGATAGAAGAAGATATTATCTCGCTATCCCAAAAAGAGGAAAAGGTAAGTTAAAGACGTGCAGAAACCGAAAAAGGTCCGGTAAAAATAGATACGAACTATATATGGGCCCATCGTAAAAAGATTAACGATCAAAATAGGACAATTCAAGGTATGATCATAGATCAAGGAATAGAGAGTCGGGGTCATCATCAAGGTTTGGGAACGATTGAAACACGTGAGAGACGTGAGATGATGATATAAACTTGAAGGCAAGATTTGGCGGTTACAATTTTAATGTCAGCACTTCCGAGTTAGTAGTCGTATTAAGAAGCATTGCTGATAAGGCACCGTGGACAAAAGAATTTGAGATCAAATCCAAATAGGCGTAATCCTGACTACTAGTGCGAATTTCACAACGATCATGGTCATAAAACAGCAGATTGTAGATTGCTACAAGGGGAAGTCAACTATCTATTGAAGCAAGGATATCTTACTGAATTATTTAGTGAAAAGGGTAAACAAGCATACATGAAGAACATGCAAGAGCCCCCTAAACCTCCTTCTCCTAAAAGGACTATTAATGTTATAAACAGGGGCGAAGAAATCTATGGCGTAACATATACGGCAGCCAATAAATTTTCTAAAGTTACAATTACTCACGGGAAGCGGGATCGACACGCTTTGGAAGAAGCAAGTATTATATTTGATGATACGGATGTGAAAGGTGTGTTAACTCCACACAATGATGCACTGGTAATTTCTCTACTTGTACATGATACTAATATGAAATGAGTTTTGATTGATTTAGGTAGTTTCGTGAACATTATTTTGCTAAGAGTACTAAGCGAGATGCAAGTAGAATATAAACTAGTGTCTAAGGCACATACCCTATCTGGCTTCGATAATTCAAGCGTTGTGACAAAAGGGGAGGTAACACTTACAAAATTCACAGAAGGGGTGGTAAAACATACGAAGATTCAGGTGGTAGAGAGGGAAATTGCTTACAGTATGATTCTTGGTAGAAAATGGATTCACGAGATGGATGATGTTCCATCTACCTTGCATCAAGTTATGAAATTCCCATCACCATGGTGAATACATCAAATTCGTGTGGATCAATAGATTTCCAGAAGCATCAATTTTTTAACAGATTCAAGTACGAAAAATGAAGAAAAGTAGCAATTACAGAGTCCAGTTAAGGATATCATGGCACAAACCTCAAAAGAACAAGGGCAAACAGATGTGGACTCAAGGCCCGATTCCATTCAAGAGCCAGAAGAAAATGAAAATATCAAAACAACAATTGAAGAACTACAGGCTGTAGAGTTGTTTGCATAATAGCCTGAAAGGAGAGTCTATTTTGGGGCCAACTTAAGCCACGACATGAAAGGTAAGTTGATTGAATATTTAAAACTAACATAGATCGTTTTGCCTGGTCCCATTCTGATATGATAGGAATACCCCTGGAAGTAATGACTCACAAGTTAAATAAAGACCCATCGTATCCACTTGTCAAACAAAAGAAGAGAAAGTAGGGGACTTTCAAAAACTAGGTGATTCAAGTTGAGGTTCAAAAACTATTAAAAATTGGGTCTATCCATGAGGTAAAGTATCCTAATTGGTTAACCAATACTGTAGTAGTACCAAAAAAGAATGGAAAATGGAGAGTTTGTATTGATTACACGACCCTAACAAAGCATGTCCTAAAGATTATTTTCCATTACCACATATAGATCAACTGATTGATGCTACTGCAGGACATGAATTGTTAAGCTTTTTAGATGCGTATTCAGGGTATAATCAAATCAAAATGGATCCCCTAGATGCAGAAAAAAATTCATTTATAACAGACAGGGGGACTTACTGTTATCAAGTAATGCTCTTTGGTCTCAAAAATGCTGGTGCCACATATTAAAGATTGGTGACCAAAATGTTTCAAGAACATTTGGAAAAAACTATGAAAGTCTACATAGATGATATGCTTGTCAAATCTCAACAATCAAGATATCATATATATATCAAAGATTGGTGACCAAAATGTTTCAAGAACATTTGGAAAAAACTATGGAAGTCTACACAGATGATATGCTTGTCAAATCTCAACAATCAAGATATCATATATCGCATTTGACTGATACGTTTCAGATCTTACGAAAATTCAATATGAAGCTAAATCCCGAGAAATGTGCATTCGGTATTTCATGAGGTAAGTTTTTGGGTTTTCTTGTTTCTAACCGTGGTATTGAAGTAAATCCTACGCAGATTGAAGCCATTGAAGAAATTCCTGACATGCTTACAAATAAGAAAGAGGTGCAAAGACTAACCGGAAGAATTGCAGACTTGGGAAGATTTATTTCCAAGTCACCAAAAAAATATTTTTAAATTTTTTTAGCTCTTTAAAAGCAAGACCAGTTCGAATGGTCCGAAGAGTGTCAACAAGCGCTCAAAAACCTGAAGGCATGCCTGTCAAATTCACCGTTGCTAGCAAAATCGAAGGTCGGGGAAAGGTTACTTATTTATTTGGCCGTTTCAGAAGTAGCGGTGAGTGTTGTTTTAGTTCGTGAAAACCAAGCTAAACAATCTCCGATTTATTATGTTATCAAATCGTTATTAGACGCGCTATCCTCAATTAGAAAAGCTTGCACTTTCACTAATCATGGCATCTAGAAAACTATGGCCTTATTTTCAATGCCACCCTATTTCCATAGTTATTGTTTATCCATTGCATAATATATTACACAAACATGAATTGTCGGGTAGATTAGCCAAGTGGGCCATAGAATGGAGTGAATACAACATCACATATCAACCTAGAACCGCCATAAAATCTTAGCTGTTAGCATATTTTCAGCTGATTTTAGCCATGTGATACAATTAGAAGCTGAAAAGGAATTAGAAGTATTTAATGGGTCTAATCCGGGAATTTAGACCTTATTTACTGATGGCTCATCTAATTTGAAGGAGCAAGGTTTAGGAATTGTTTTGGTACAACCTATGGGTGAAATCATTTGACAAGCCATAAAATGTCGTCCTATAACTAACAATGAGGCAGAATATGAAGCAGTGATTCCAGGTTTAGAAATGGCACGTGAACTTGGCATTTATAAGATGTAATCAAAAGCAATTCACAGCTCGTGGTTTATCAAATGCTTGGGAGTTACACAGCCAGAGAAGCACGAATGCAGCAATACTTAGAGAAGGCACGTGATCTGGTTAGACAATTCTATTTGAAAAGTCGTGCAGATACCAAGAGAGAAAATGTCGAGGCAGACGCCTTAGCTAATCTCGAATCTGTGGCAGACGTGATGAATAATGAAAATGCTTCAGTAATTTATTTGTTTCATTCAGTACTCGATCATGACAAAAATGAGGTAAATTTCAATAACTTTACTTGGGATTGGAGGAACGAGATTGTCACTTTTTTAAGAATGGAATCATCCCTGAAGACAAGAAAAAGGCTCACGCGCTTCGTAAAAATGTTGCTCGGTACTATTTAAAGCAAGGCAATCTTTATCGAAAAATGTTCGGTGGTCCCTTAGCAAGATGCCTCAGACCTTCTCTATCGAAATACGTGATGACAGAAATACACAAGCGGCATTATAGAAATCATCAGGAGGAAGATCACTCGTAAGAACCATGATTAAAGCAGGCTATTATTGGCCCAAAATGGAAAAAGAAGCGGAAAATTTCGTGGCTAAATGTGATAAGTGCCAAAGATACGGTAACAACATGCATAGACCTGTGGAGTTGCTATATCCGGTCATTTCCCCATGACCAACGTGGGTCAAATGCCACAAGAAAAAGGCAAGGTAAAATTCCTACTTGTAACCAATGATTACTTTACTAAATGGGTAGAAGCAGGAGTATTTAAACAGGTATGAGAAAAAGAAGTCAGAGATTTCATTTGGCGAAATATCATATGTCGATTCGATGTACCAAAGGAAATCGTGTGTGATAATGGCCCAGAATTTATAGGCACACAAATTACAAAATTTTTTCAAAGTTGGCAGATCAAAAGGATTACCCCCACACCTTACCATCCGGTGGGTAATGGACAAGCTGAATCAACAAATAAAGTTATTGTCAACAATTTGAAGAAACGATTGGAAGAATCCAAAGGCAATTGGCCAGAATTGCTACCTAGTGTTTTATGAGCATATCGCACCATAACAAAAACAAGCACGGGTGAAATACCATTTCACTAGTGTACAGGGCTGAAGCATTGATCCCAGTGGAGATAGGAGAACCTAGAACGAGATATACACAAGCGACTGAGGAATCCAATAAAGAGGAAATGCGACTAAATCTTGATCTTCTTGAAGGAAAAATGGAAGCTGCATTAATAAGGATGGCAACACAAAAATAAGTCATGGAATGATACTACAATCGAAAAGCATGTCTAAGATACTTCAACATTTGGGACTTCGCACTCAAGAAAGTTTTCCAATCCACAAAGGCGGCTAATGCAGGAAAATTAAGTCCATCCTGGGAAAGACCTTACAAGATTCATGGTATTGTGGGGAAAGGAGCATACAAGCTAGAAATAATGGACGGCAAGATATTACCTTCACATTGGAATGTCGTTCACCTGAAGAGATACTATTTCTAAGGAGTACCCATGGTCAGGTATCCTCATTTTAAAATTTTGTTTTTGAATTGTTAAAATTTTACTAACGATTTTAGATGATAGGCAAAAAGCTAACCCGTACCAAATGATGAATCACGACCTGCAAGGCACGTGGAATAGATTAAAATTCCCAGTCGAGGGTTACAACTATTCTGATAGAAATCGAGACGGGTTAAGCAGTCTTCATCTATAATCATACCTCCGAGTCCGGTATGTTTTATTCCTTTACAGGAAAAGGACCAAATAAGAGTAATCAAGTGCTCAAAGACTTGATACTTCAAAGCTCAAACACTTGGGGGACTATATAATATACCTAGGCAAAGAAGATTGAGAAATAATCAAAGTTCAAGCCTGAAAAGTTTACTCATTGAATGAGTCAAGTGCAGAGCAAAGTTACGAGCTAAAGCCAAAGAAAAATCTTATCATAGTTAGGTTAAAGGCAATGTATATGTACTGAAACATGTTATAAATAAAAACCTTGTGTTTCATTTTCTTTTTTGAAATCTGTTGTAAGGAAAACAGTGACGAAAAAGTTATAGGAGTTATTTAAATACATGTATGATGTTATTTAAAACTTGGCAAAGTTCAAATAAAAATTTGTCAAAGTTATTTCAAGAAACATGTGTATTCCTATTTCTTTTGTCATACATTAACGCCATTATGAAGTTGAGATGTCTTCTTCTTTAAGCGTCGAATATAAAAGGGCCCACTTTTATAAAATTCATGATATTCATGATGTTAAAAAAGCATTTTCCAAAATAAAAATGCAAATTATTCAGTAAGTCCTTAAATATAAAGGCAAGAATAAGCAAAACAGAAGTTGAAACAACAACGAAAAACTTCTTAATATTAAAAAAGTTTAGACTAAGTATGAACTTAGTCATAAACTAAGAGTTGTTTATACAAGGTCTGGGGACTTGACGTCTTTAACAAACCCTCAAATGGGACCGAGGGTATGACCACATTCCACCAAAGAAAAGAAAAGAGTCACACATCATAAACTTGTCATTGAGGAGTTGAAGAAGGAACTGAAGCTGGGTCATCAGTAGCAGCAGGCTCAACTTGACTTGAAGGAATTGGAACACTCACCGCACTCATATCATCTTCAATATTTTTAGAAGCTTCAGCCACGGGAGAGGGAAAGTCTTGGCTCTGCTGGGTCTTTTCAATGGTTTCTCTTATTTTAGCTAACTCAGCTTCCAAGTTAAAATTCTCTTGGCTAACTTCTAAAAGGGTATCATGGCGAGTATTTAAAAATACCCAACAAACTTCAATTGTGGTTTTGTCCTTAAGAATCTCGTAATATTTTTTCCATTCAGCAATCTCACTTTTAAGCTTCTCATTCTCAACCAAGGCATAATCATAAGAAATTTGAAGAGAAGCATGTGAGCTTTCTAAGGAACAAACCTTATCAAAAGATTCTCGGAAGTCTTCTTGAGTCTAAGTCAAAGTTTGCACAAGTTCACCGGCATAAGCTTCTTTTTTCAACTCTCTGATTTCTTCACTAACCTTGGAGAGTTGCTCGGAAAAAGAAGTTTTGAGAAGATTCTTGTCTTTACCAGCTTTATTTGAGGAAGCTCTTTCAACCACCAATTCCGAAGTTAAGACTCTCAACTGCTGCTCTAAGGTGCATTTGTTATCTTCTAACGCTTCTATGTCAATTTGAAGGCTTTCATATTGTTCTCTCCAATTATCTGCTTCAACTTGATACTTATGCATTAACTGCTCCATATGAGAAACCCTCTTCATCATTTATGTGCCAACGAGGTTGATCTAAAAAAAAAAGAGCAAAAGGTAAGAACCTTAATAAAAAGGAATAGCAAATCATTAAAAATGAATACCTTTAATGATGATTGTATTATGTTGTTCATCCAAGTTAAAGAGTTATAGCTCTCAAGCTTAGCTCTCCCGATTGGACCAATTAGGGGTTTCAACCACACGTCAGCCCTACCTAATTTTCTCAAAAGTACCATCGGCAGGGACCTCGATGATAACCTGTTTAATGGCTCCACTTCCACTTGACGAACCAACCTTAGTTTGTTGAACAGTTGTAGGAGGAACTGCGGAAGGAGTCAAAACAGCTGGGGGAGGAACAACAAGGGCAATGGTCATGACTGGCAAAGAAGGTATCACGGGAGCAGGTATAGAAAAAGAAGCAAGGGGTGCTTCATCAGAAATTGGTCCTAAACTTTCACTACCAAACCCGTGAATAAAAAGTTATTCAACAGAATCGTGGGCAGCAGCGGGAGTATCATCATCAAAAATCACCAACGAGGCTTCAACAGGCTCAGTGAGAGGAATAGAATAAGGGGGAGATACTTCATCATCTGAAATAATTCGTCTTCTAGCCCGTGGCCTTTTTATCAAAGAACCCCCGTCCTGTTCTTCCTCCTCCTTAGAGTCTTGATCAACAGTAGCTTTCCTTTTCGATGAAGAACCCAAAATTATCTCTTGGTCCCTTTGCAAAGAAATTCTGGAAGCTACGATGGCCTCTTCACTTATGCCTCAAATGGGAAATCCTGATAAAAAAGAAGGGTTAAAATAATTTCTGGAAGAAGCAATAAGTAAAGTTATAAAAAAAACTCTTACCGTGAGTTTTCACTTTTCAACCAAATCGTTGAGAGAAATTTTTCCAAGATCCACCCTCCATCGGGGTAGCATATAACAACTTTCCTACCCAACCACGAAAATTGTGAATCTCATCAACAATTCCCATGGATGCTAAAAGGAAATAAAAAAAGGAAATCAAATGACAATCATCAGAATTGAGAAAAAGGTATGAGAAGGTTATTAGAAATAAAACTAACGTGCAAAATTCCACTTCTCAGGAAAGGGAACATTTTCATCAGCCACTAAACCAACAGTGGGGGCAGCAACAAACCTGACATGCCAGCCACGGTCCTTATCGTCTTTTGGACGGACCAGAACTCTTTTACTTCTTGCTATTAAAGTAAAGATTCCTTGGCGAAAGAGTTTGGCAGAGTAAAGGTGAGTTAAATGGGAGAAAGTAAAAGGCACACCAGCCATATTGGCCAAATGCCTCAAACAAGCAACAACACTCCACACAATAGGGCCAATTTGTCCTAAACAGAAATCGAAAAAATGACAGAATTTGAGGATAACAGGGTCAATAGCAGGTTTGAAACCGAACGTGAAAGAATATGTATAAACAAAAGAAAACCCAGTTAAATAAGAGGTGATTCTTTGGTTGCAATGAGAATTATAATAGGGAAGTCATGGCTCCAGTGGCAGTCCCTACGAACTACAGAAATTAAACCTTCAGTAATCTAAGTCGGGTAAATGTCAATACGTTCTAATGAAGACATAGAAGAAACTTGATTCCTAATGGATTCTCTATCATTGTAAAAATATAGTTCAACGGGAATAATCTCATCTTCAGTATGTTCATAAAGAGGCTCAGTGGGTTCTTCACCTCTAGATGAAGAACTTTGAGAAAGGGAGCTTCTGGTTCTAGAAGGTGGAGTGGAACTAGACGAAGGTAGAGAAGAACCTCGTGCGGATGAAGACCCTAGATTATGAAGTTTACCTCATTTCCTGCTCCTAATAGGAGCAAGAGGAAGGTTATCGACAATGGGGACTCTCCTAGGGTTAGGGTTTGACGAAGACATAATAGTACGAGGAAGAAGGAAACGAGAATTGAATAATCTGAGAACTTTATGTGAGAAACACAAAGGTGAAAAGTATATTTATACTCAGAAGCAACCGTCAAAGGAAAATGTGCAATGACTGAAATGTCATGATCAAAACTGTCGTTTCGTAATTGGTGAAGCCGTGAAAAAGTCTTAAAAGACGCTGAAAAATCACAGAACCAATCAAAAGATGCCACATGTAATGGACATTAAATACAAGTGACAAATGAAGTGTCCGTTCCAGAGGAAAATTAATGGCAGCAAATATTCAGAACCAAAGATTCAATGCAGTTGATTCCAAACAAAAGAGACCTGCCATAACTCTTAAGCCATATATTTGGCTTAAATATTATGCATGCGAGGACAGATAAACCTTCTGGTGCTCATGTTTGTCTGTATCCCATTTCAGGTGTGATGAATTATAGTTGTTTATCTTTTGAATACCAAAGTTTTATTACCATGTGTTTCTATTTAAACTAGGCCTAGATCCTACAGTGAAGCTGGAAAATACCCGAGATAGGTTGAAGCAATAGAAACAGAAATACAAGCACAAGAAGATAATAAAACATGGGAAGTTGTTTCTTCACAACCTGGTAAAAGAATTATTGGATGTAAATGAGTATAAAAGATTAAGTAAAAGGCTACATGGGAGATTGAGAGGTTCAATGCTAGGTTTGTTGCCAAAGGATACAATTAACAAGATGGGCTTGACCATAAAAAAAACCTTCTCTAGGGGTAAAGATGGTGATTGTCTGATCAATTCTTCCTATAGTTGTATTGGGAAAACTTGAGTTCATATATATTGAATTGATTGAAAGATGACATGTCATGATACGTAGAGTGGTCAAAGAATAACGATCAACAAAGAATAGTTAAAGAGGCACGAGTTAGAACAGACACAAGCAAAGATTCAAGAGACTCGGTACTCGCACCTCTTTATGTTCAAAAATCAAGATAAGAGAATGAACCTGATAGCAAAAGAGGGTACGGATACAGTATTTAATAGGCATTAATTACTGAAAATATTAGAGAATCTGTATTGAATTACAATGATTACCATTTATACCGTAGCATTAAATGCCTTTAATTTTCTATAGTGACCTTATTATGACAAAGGCAAAACGTATTCCTAGAAATAGCTATAAAAGGATAAGCCTGATCATTTGTAAGGACACGAAATACCGTAGGGATATACTGATTTACTTCGCTTTCTATACAACTATTATTTACATTAATTATTCCTATTTCTGTTTGATTATTAGTAATTTGAGTTCTTCTAAAATAAGCTTTGGCCGAAATTCTAATTATTGGTTAAACAATAGTAGTGATGAAGAAATACGAAATCCATCAAATATATCTCTATAATGCTTTCTTGCAATGGGATTTATATGAAAAAGTATACATGACTTTGTCATAGGGTTTTAGTGGCAAGAGTGGTAATCAACAAGCATGCAGACTCCTCAAGTCACTCTATAGCTTTAAATAGACCTGTAGGTAATGGGATATTAAATTAACTATACCTGTGATTTCTTTTTGTTTTGTTCAGAGTCTTTTGAATTATTCAATATTTTTAAACACTCAATGAGAAATAGTGATAGTTTTGATATATGTAGATGATCGTTTGATTACTGATGATGATGTCTCTCTAATTTAGGAGACAAAAGTATGCTTGCAGGAAAATTTTAAAATTAAAGACTTGGGTGAATTAATGTATTTATTAGGCATTGAGTTTGCCAGAAATAAAAAGGAAATTTTGATGCAGCAAAAGAAATATGTCTTGAGCTCATTTTTCGATATGGGATTGTTTGGGGAAAGTCTATTGGGGCTCCTATGGAATAATCCTCCTATTGTAGTCCTGGTGAATATCAGAGATTAATTGGGCGGCTTCTATGTCTAATTATTATCAGACCTGACATTGCTTTTACTGTCCAATATTTGTGCCAATTTATTCATTCTCATAAATCATCCCATGTATAAGCTGCCTTGAGGCTTGTGAAATATATTTAAAACAAGCTCCTGGTATAGGGGTACTTCTATCTTCTGAACCTTCGGATTAACTTACCACCTTCTGTGATGAGTGGACATCTTGCTCAAATAGTAGGCGATCAATTACTAGTTATTTTTATGAAGTTTGGTAATTCTCCTATCTCCTGGAAGTTGAGGACACAATGTACTATTTTTAGGAGTTCTGTTGAAGTAGAGTATCATAACTTAGGTCTCACTACTTATTGCTGAAGTGGTCTAGTTTATTGGTTTGTTCAATGAATTGGGCATAAGCATTTAGTTGCCAATCACTATCCACTGTGATAGAAAATCAGTCATCCAAATTGCTAATTATCATGTTTCCCACGAAAGTATCAAGCACATCAACGTTAATTTTTACTTTATCTAAGAGAAGGTGTAGCTTGTCTTAGTTCACATTCTTCATCTTCCTTATTTAGAACAGTTTGCTGGTCTTTTGGCGAAGGGACTTACAGCTACAAAACATGGATATTTACTATCCAAGCGAGGGAGATGAAGAATATCTTCATAGTAAAGGAGTTGATTAATTATAGTAAAGTCCTCTAGCTAAAAAAAATCCAGTGGAAGAAATTAAGTTCTGAAAAATGCTCCCAATAACCTCCTCCAACCAGTATGACTCCTCCACCTCAATTTCACCAAAACCACCGGATCAACTAACCTCCCTTCTGACTTCATCCTCTTTTACTTATTCCAATCACAGTTCTAATATGTCTACTAGTATGATTAATGACATGCAGGACCCAACCTCTGCCTCACCTCCTTTACAAAAATCATACTTACAAACCTTAATCTCAAATAATTTTTCTGTTGCACTGCCTATGTTTCCCCAACCAACAACTATTCATTTGGAGAATACATATGAGTTTGATGCTCCAAATGATCCTTCTCTTTTCATACCCTTATCTGTGGAAGAAAAACATAGGCTATACCAACCATGGCAACATGCAGTGATTATTAAGGTTTTTGGTCGAAAAGTTGAGCATCAACTACTTAGACAAAAATTATACACGTTATGGAAGCCTTCTGAAAATCTACCTCTAATTGATTTAGGGTCAGATTTTTTCCTATTAAAATTTTAAAAGGAGGAAAATAAAATTCATGCCTTATACGGTGGTCCTTGATTTGTTCTAAATTATTTTCTATCCGTTCGTTAATGGGGACCTAAGTTTAAGGCTTCTGAGACAATATTAACAACCTCTGTTGTTTGGTTACGTTTACCCGAATTACCTACAAAATTATATGATTATCAAATTCTGCAAAAGTTAGGACAGAAAATAGGCAAGTTATTATCAGTGGACACTTGCACTGCTTCAACTACCAACAAACAATATGCTAGATTATGTGTGGAAGTACTATTAGATCAGCCCTTAAAGACACACTTATACATTGGTAGTCTTAAATAAATTATTCTCTATGAAGAATTAAATTTACTTTGTATTAAGTGTGGTCGCATGAGTCATAATCAAAGGACTTGTAACTACTTTGTCAATGAAGATTCTTCCACAGATAATTTGCACAAGGATCATTCCATGGATGCTATTAACTCCAATTCAAATACATCTACTACGACTAATGGAGCATGGAAACTTGTTCAATTCCAAAAAAAATCTATCCTTAGAAGATCTACTTACACGGATGATTCACTGCATGTCACACCTCCAGTGGAGACAAGGGTGGCAAGTCGGTCAGGTAAGCAAGGGGTGATTAACCCTAATAATCTTCCTTTTACTAAGTTAACTTTAACTCCTTTAAAAAATACTAATACTCCTAGTTCTAAGCTATCCTCCTCCCATAACCCCGTGTTAACTAATAATAAATATATTACACTAGTAGACGATACACGTGATAACTTTTTATTAAACCCAATAACAAATAATTTACAGCTCTTAAAGACCACTCAAGTGCCTAAGCACTCGGTCCAATCAGGACAATATTCAAAATCTACTATTCCTCAAATATCAAACCCTACTACTATTAATGCAATTAGACACGACAACCCTCCTCACGTGCAAAGTATGTCCCAGTACCCAACCACACCCTATTTATCTATACACTAAAAACATTCACAAAACCTAGCAGACCCTCCACCTCAACGTTTGAATATCGGAATCCCTCCATCATTTCAAGCTATTTTTGCTATGCAAATAGGCAATAATGATTCCTCCACTACTCCCCTCCACTCTTATACTCCGTCTTCTTGTCAATCTCTTCAACCGCCATCCACAGCCATTGAAATTGCTTCATCTCCACTTCATAAACCACATATAGTCTCTACCACCTTGACTCCTCCACTATCAGAATCTCTCATTCTAGACAATGTTTCCATTCAACTTCCTAAGTCATCTAAGACGACCAAGAGCTCAAACAAGGCAGAACACTCAACACCTTCACCATATTCCCAACTCTCCCTCCCACCCTCCACCTCATCTGAGAAATGGAGCCCAATACGATAATCTACACGGCTCAAACACCACATGCACTAATACTACTAGCATCTTGACTAGAGGCGGGCTTGCACAACCATGCATTGACATTCACATTGGAAGTAAACCACTAAGAGGTGATGATCCTAATCAATCATCCAACGAATTTAGCACAAATAGTTGTGGAAGTAATGCAACTGGGGACGGACCTTTATTCGCATTACCATTGGTCCATGATGCAGGCGCCCCACCTTACACCATACCAATCTCTGCCATTACCCACTCCAGTTTGGGATCCTACACATCTTCACCTAAATCTCCTACACATGCCATATTATCCTCCACCTACTCCAAACACCCCTTGGATCCAACCCTACTGGGATCCTCAACCTCAAACACCTATTTTGAGACCAGTAACCCCCCTCCCCCACCAACACCAACACCTCTTCCTCCATCTCTACAGCATCACAATCAACTCGAACAAGTGGGGCAGGATGTGAATTTTCAGGAAAAGTTAGATGCAGCCATCGTATACAATAGAGAGACACACCCAATCCATGCATGTCTAGATGGAATAAAAGTCTTTGTCCAGAAGGAAGAGTTCGAAAGAAAGATCTTCATAAGGTGCCCACAAAATTTGCTTGCAACCTCATTCCACTTGAGGCCAACAACAAATCCAGCAGTGGGGAAATATGCGATGTTATTTCTCCCTACTTTCAGGCTGAGTCCAGGAGAGTCCAGTAATGGTCAAAATGAATCCCAATTAAGACATATGAATTTTATCATTTGGAACTATAGGGGTTCTCAATCGGTTGAGTTTCGTAGGAATTTTAGGTCCTTATTAGATTATAATCGACCTACCTTGGTGTTTCTTCTGGAGACACACTGCCAATCCCATCAGATTTTGAAAGATGATTTTGAGTTCACAGGTATGCTTGAGGTATCTGCTGTGGAGCAATCAGGAGGGATTGTTATTCTATGGAATGCAGCTCTTGTAAATGTGAAGCAGGTGGCCACTTCTACCCAAGAGGTCCATTGCCATGTTCGGGTTCTCCCATTACATTTTACTTTTTTATTTAGTGCTATTTATGCAAGTAATGACCTTGCATCTAGACTAGTATTATGGGATAACATTAGGAGTATATTTGATAATTATAAGGGGCATTGGTTGTTAGGAGGAGATTTCAATGAAATATCACATGCCGCAGATAAATTTGGTGGTTTGCCTATAATAATGCTGGAGCTAATAGACTATTAGACTGTTTTAATTACTGCCTATTAAATGATTTAGGTTATAAGAGTAGTTGTTACACTTGGACAAATGATAGACACAATAGTATAAATGTTTTAGAACGTATTGATCGTGTATTAGCTAATTGTGGGTGGATAGCTAATTATTCTGTTGCTTTGGTAACACACCTTCCCCAAACTCATTCTGATCATTGCCCTATTAAGATTGAGTTACAACATTGTTCTATGCCTAGGAAAAAAATATTTAGGCTAGAATCTATATGGACCACCCATCCTACCTTCTCAATAGTAATAGAACAGATTTGGTCAGATAAAATTTACTTGATTCCTGCTATTAATCAATTCGTGGAATCTATACAAGCTTGGAACAAAAATACTTTTGGTAACATTTTTAAATGTAAACATAAATTACTAGCGAGAATAGGTGGGATACAAGCCTCTATTGTGACGACACGAAGGGTCATCACTTGTTTTCTCAAGCATTTCGAGCTTCTGAGGCCTTGAAAACCTCATTTATAGTTATCTCGATTTGCGTGCACAGTCCGAGCGCGAAGCCGAAAAATTTACATGTTGAAATATATGAGTTATGCGAAAATTTTGAAGAATTTTGATATTAATATTGATATAGTTGACTTTGGTCAACATTTTTGGTAAACGGACCAGGACCC
>MU758456.1:2850-17211 GCA_026770625.1 Nicotiana glauca
GGCGTCATTTGGTTGATTTTCGCTTCTGATTATTGCTTGGGATTGTTGACTGAGCTTTATCTTCTTCTTCTAGCTGTATTTGGGCTATTCGATGTTAGCAAATTCATCTCTAGGTATTTTTCACATTTTAAACCATCTAATTGAAATGATAAATGAAGATGATTTGTTTTGATATCGTGTCACAGTTTCCCGTGCAACCCCACAAATAGCAGGTACAGGCAAATCAGCATTGGGTGAATGATCAACCACTCCTTTCCCTTTTTCCTTCATGTCACCACATTCACCCTCTCTCTCTTTTTCTTTTTCAAATTTCTTGTTACTTTCACTCCTTCCTAACTCAAGTAATTCCACATCCCTAATAGGTCCAACTAACACAAACCTATTTTCTAAATTTTCAGCCAAAGAAGAACTTACATTAGAAGGGGATTTCTGAGCCTTATTAGAGTCAAAAGACCCAAGTCCTTCCCCTCACTAGAAGATTTGAATGAATCAGAATCAGAGTCAGAATCAAAATCTTAGGCCTAAATTGCCTTTAATTTCTCATTCGATTTCTTTGAAAGAGCACCAGATGTCATCATTTTGTGAGCAAGCATTTTTACTCTCCTTCGCTTGGGTTGGGGAGTCGTGCTAGGTGGAGGAGGGGTAGATAAATCAGAGGGAGTAGGCTGTGGGGGAGTTTCAAGGTTGTCTTGTGGGTTCGTCATTGTAGCTTATTGCTTGAGAGAATTGGTGAGTTAAACCTTTGGAGAAGAAAGCAATTGAGAGTGAAGAAGGTTTTTTACGGTTTTGAATTATGAGAATGGCAGGAAGTAATAATGAGTATTCAAAGAAAAAGACTCGTTTAATGGATAACGGTATCTTTAGCAGTCAATTAGAGGTCTAATCAACCTGAAATTGCAGGGTGAAAGAACAATTAGGCTTCCCTAGATTTTAGGCATTTTTTGTGGTTAGAATTCTAATGCGGACGGAACTGGTTCAAAGAACAACTTGATAGAATTTTCTGATGTTTTGAATATTGGTATGACTCTGCTAATGATTTAAATATTTATATTTCTAATTGTGCAGATTATAGAAAACATACCTTGTAACTCAGATGAACCAATGCTGATGAACCAGGTTCTTCATTTAGAATTCTCTTGATCATGCCTCAATTTACCAAAATAGAGAAAACATTTGTTAGAGATCAGTGAGTCATATTAACACATGTCATAGGAGTATACTATTTATAGTATGAAGCTGAGTAAAAATTAATCTAGATATTTATACAAGTTCCAGATTTCTTAGCCAAATTTTGTTTTTTATCATTTCCCTTTTTTTTCATTGTGCATTCTGAATTGGTCCTATTAGGTGATCTTAATCATCCCTAATTCTAGCTTGTTCCTTTCAAATCTTTTTATACTCAGTGATTTAGTAAAGATATCAGCAACTTGTTTATCAGTAGCAGAGAATTCTATAGTAATCAATCATTTCTCATAGTTGTCCCTTAAGAAATGATGTCTAACTTCTATGTGCTTAATCCTCTTATAATTAACTGGGTTCTTCTTCATACTTATAGCACTAGTGTTATCACAGAAAATAGGCATGCAACCAATCTCAATGCCAAAATCTGTTAGTTGATGCTTGATCCATAGTAGTTAGGCACAGCAAGAGGCAGCAACAACATACTCAGCTCAGCAGTGGATAAGGCCACTGAATTCTGCTTTTTAGTGGCCCATGATGCCAAACATGAACCAATAAAATGAGTCATACCTGAGGTGTTTTTCCTATCCACAAGGAAACCTGCATAATCAGCATATCCTACTACATTAACGTTACTACTTTTAGGGTACCAAAGACAAAGATCAGTAGTGCCTTTCAAATATCACAGTATCCTCTTGACAGCAGTCAAGTGGGATTCCTTAGGATTGGACTGAAAATGAGCACAGAGCCCTTACACTAAAAACTATGTCAGGTCTGCTAGCAGTAACATACAAAAGTGAGCCAATCATACCCTTATACAACTTTTGATCAACAGATGAATCAGGTTCATCTATGTCTAATTTAGTGGCAGTTGCAATGGGTGTATCTATTTTTTTTGATCATCCATTTTAAACTTCTTAATCAACTCCTTTGCATATTTCTGTTGATGGATCGTGGTTCCATTAGGGTTTTGTTTGATCTGTAAGCCTTCAAATTCACTCCCCAGTATGTCATCAATATAAATTTGTACTACTAGTAGATCCTTACCTTTTTCCCTCAAGAATAGAGTATTGTCAATATTACCTCTTTTGTAGCCATATTCAAGCAGGAATTTGAATAGACATTCATACCATACTTTAGGAGCCTTCTTGAGTCCATAGAAGGCCTTGTCCAATTTGTATACATGATTAGTAATAGATAATCGTTGCTCTCGGTGCATGATAGCAAGTTTTGCAATCATGAAGGGAATTAATGTCTCGTCGCCAAAAACTATGCATGATACTAATACGCAGACGGAGAAGCTTATTACTCCAGCTAACGGTATTCAAAAGGAATTACCTCCACTTATATTTGGAAGTTTTCTTCCACATAAATTCCAATCGATTGAGGAAGTTCATGAAACTAGTAGTTCTAAAGGTGATATATAACTTCAACCCGTTAAAGTAGAGGAAACAATAAATCCAACAGTGAGACGATTATAGTTTTCAAAAGCAAGTGGATCGGAGAAGCCAACTCCTACGGCAGCTGATATTGTTCGAGGAAATCATTGCTCACAAATGGGTAAAACATTATCATTTGTTCCGCCAATTGATAGAGATGGTAAGAAAATTGTCAAATTAAGTGAAGATGACTTGCAATCACAGGTGGAATACTGGAAAACTTCTTTAATTGGCTATATAATTGGAAAAATCCTTATGAAAAAGCTATGGAAAACTTTGTTCTGAATATGTGGAATTTTGTTACTAAGCCTCAGATCCTGATTCATTCTGAGGGCTACTGTATTTTTAAATTTCACTCCATAGTTGATAAGGATCAGGTTCTTCAATCAGGTCCATACATGTACAGGAACAAACCTATGGTGCTAAGGCTATGGGAAATTGATTTCTCATTCAATAAGGACATCTTAAGCACAATTCCAGTTTGGGTGAGATTTCATGGGCTACCAGTGGGGTATTGGACAACTGAAGCCCTAAGTAAAATGGCTAGTGCAGTGGGAAAGCCCCTATACATTGACAATTTTACTGCTCACTATGAGAAAATATCATATGCTAGAGTGCTTGTGGAGGTTGATGTTGCTTATTCTCTGCCAGATCAGATAGAGATAGAATCACCTTATAGTCCTATGGTACAGCTGATTGAATATGACTGGAAGCATGTATTCTGTAATGAGTATTTGAAATTTGGGCATGACTTTATTGATTGTTGGCATAACACAAAGTGTGATGAAGAGAAGGAGACTAAGGAAGGGGACATACCAAGGAGACAGAGGAGAAGAACAAAGAAACAAGGTAAAACTATTAAGCAAGCTTGGCTTGTAAAGAAGCCTCAAGTGAACACAGAACCAATTCCTCGGGAAGGAATAATGATACAAAAGGAGCATAATCAAGTGTTTGCTTGAAGAAGGACAATGGTAGCATAGTGAGTACACAACAGCATGTTTCTTTGCCCTGTCAAGCAAGAAATGGGACAAATACAAATGAAATAAATTGCAGCAATACTGTGATGGAAGGAAATATTGACAAGGGCAAGGCAATTGCTGATATGAAGGTTGATTGAAGAAGAGGACAAAAAATAGATCCAGGGCCATTAGGCCCCCTAATTTCCAATACTCTATAATTATTGTCACTTGGAATATTAGAGGGCTAAAGCAAGCCCATAAGCACAAAGAGGTCAAGACTTTTCTAGCTACAAATAAAGTAGATGTAATGGGATGCATAGAAACCAGAGTTAAGGAGCATAAAGCAAAGAAAATACAAGGAAAGATTGCAAAGGGATGGAATGTATGCTGCAACTATTCTAATGCTGTGAATGGGAGAATTTGGTTACTTTGGAAAGCTCATATTCATGTTCAAATTACCCATATGACAGATCAATTCATCTAGTGCTGTATTGAGGACTAACAACCAATTTAAAACATATCTTAGTATCATATATGCTCAAAATGATGGGCATAGAAGGAACAACCTATGGAGAGATCTTAGGCAGATAACTATACCAAATCAGGAAACTTGGCTGCTTAGTGGAGATTTTAATAATGTTCTATGCTCTGAGGATAGAATAGGCTCCCCCGTAACTGATACTGAAAGTAAAGGGATTTAAGGATGTAATTGATGATCTACAACTTACCCCAGAGCTAAAGATTGGCGTTACACTTGGACAAATAAGCACTGGTTCTAGGGTATATAGAAAGATAGACAGAGCATTGGGAAACTACCAGTAGATTCAGCAGTATGAGTATATAGAAGCTGATTTTTTGAATCCATCAGTATCTGATCATTCCCCTATTTTAATCAAATATGGTAGGCATAAGTTATTGCAGCCTAAACCATTCAGATTGTATACAAACATCATGGAGCTCCCACTAATTCAGAGCATTATTTAGCAAGTATGGAATCAGAACTATGAAGGAGCACATATACAACAGATCTGGAGTAAACTGAAGAATATAAAGGAAAAACTGAGGGAGGTAAATGCATATATGGATTCATACAAGCAGTGGCTTGAGCAGGCAAGAGAGAAGCTGGATATTATACAAAGTTAGATTAAGCAGAATTCGCTGGCACAGACCCTTTTTAATGAAGAGAAAATAGCATTAGATGAAATTGAGAAGTGGAGTAATGTGGAGGAACAAGTAATGAGGCAGAAGTCCAAGGCTTGCTAGATTGAATGTGGAGATGCTAACACAAAATACTTCCATGCCTAATGGAAGATTAGATCCAGCCAAAATAGCATAACATCCATATAACTAATACAGGTCTGAAACTAACTGACCCAAATTAGTTGAGCAGGAGTTCATCAGTGTGTTCCAGTCATTGATGGGAGATTGTTCTACTGAGATGTCATGTTCTAACAAAGCTATAATTAAGGAAGGACCATGCCTAAATATATCACAAAAAATAACATTGATACAGGATGTTACAATGGAGGAAATCACAGAAGCAATAAGGGAGATGCCTAAAGACAAAGCACCAAGAGTGGATAGGTTCCCAGTGAAATTCTTTACCAGAAAGTGGGAGATAGTGAAAGAAGATATCTTTGCAGCTGTAAAGGAATTTTTCTCTACTAACAGATTGTCTCAAATGATAAATACAACAGCTATTGCTCTAGTCCCTAAAGTGAAAGCACCAACAACATTTAAAGACTATAGGCCCATTGCATATTGTACTACTCTGTATAAGATCATCTCCAAAGTCATTACAAGAAGAATGAAAAGTGTGAATGATGGATTGATTGGGCAGTCTCAGTCAGCATTCATTGAAGGAATAAGCATAGTTGATAATATACTGCTAAGCCATGAATTATTCAAAGGATATTCTAGAAAATGAGTAACTTCTAGATGTGTGATGAAGGTGGATTGAAGGAAGGCCTATGATACTTTGCAATGGAACTTTCTTAGGCAAATGCTTATTGATCTTGGATTTCCTTCTAAGTTTGTGCAGTGGATAATTGATAAGTTAGGATTTTAACATGATTATACCCCTACTTGCTATTGCTTTGGTTACAAATTGCCACAAAATAGTCCCAAAATATTTACAAGTTGCGCTTGATTGCAGGTTTGAGCGACGAGATGACAAACGTCAAAGATCGGCTCAAAACTGAGTGAAACCTGCCAAGTGTCAAAGACCAAGTAAAGTGAGGAACAGCAAGACCTAGCGCGGACAGCACTGATATGCCACGCGGCCGTGCTAGGAGATTCAGAGACTGGTTAATTCGACGGCAATCCGTGCAGCCGTGCTCCATTTCTATGCGGTCCATGCCAGAAGGTTCAGAGACCCACAATTGCGAGACAAAGTCCCACGCGACCACGCTATATTTCTACGCGGTCCGCGTGAATGAGATTCAAATAGCTGGAGTCTTGGCAAAATCTAGCCACGCGGCCGTGCTGTATTTCTACACGGTCCACGCCAGTTTTCCACCACGGCGGCGCTACATTTCTGCGCGGTCCGCGATCCCAACTTCAGAGAGCAGATTTCAAGAGTCCAAGAGCCAACGCGACCGCGCTATCTTTTTGCGCAGTCCGCGCTAACCCCGCAGGGGTAATTTTGTCCAGTTTTTCCATCCCGGTATAAATAGGACATTTTACCAATTTTAGGTCAAATTTTAGATTTTGAGTACGAGCTGTGCTCGTGAGACGCATTTTGTAGCCCTTTTTGGCAATTTTCCTCTTCAATATCGTAATTTCTAATTATTAATCAATCATTATGTTATTTTCATCATCTATTTCTTCTGTTTCTTCTCAAATTATGTCTAGCTAAACCCATTAGCTAGGGTTGTGGCTCAACCCTAGTGTGGGTAGTTAATGGGTGTTGCATTCTAGGGTGAGATTGAGATTGGGTGTTTGTTATTTGGGTTAATTTTGTGTTTCAATCTAGAATTTGTGGTTGCAAACATGAATTCAAAGCTTAGTGGGTCTACCTCTTCTTGAGAAAGAGAGTTTATGACCCTAAAGTTGACCCAACAAGGAATTGGGATGGACCCATGAGAATGGTAGTCCCAATTAACGGGTTAAACCTCGCGAGAGTAATTACCCTAATTGAACCCTAGTTGCTTGGTAAAATTGGCCTATCCAATTGATCTCGAGAGAGTCAATCGGACAAAATCGTTCTCTCTACCGAGAGGTGTGAGAATGAATACAATTGTACAACGGTTATAGCATAAGCCCCAAATATATCAATCTCCCCTTAGTAATTTCTACCCGTTAGCTAGCCACCTAGGTAGTGTCACGACCCTAGTGCCTTTCTCCATAATTAATACAACTTAGCGATATTTTCTTAGCATAATTTAGTTTTAATCCTTAGCTTACTATAGTAGTTTTAAATATAAAAATCCCAAAAAATGTTAGGAGTGTATTTAGAAGTATAAACGCAATTCTAGGCTAAACAGGCAATACAACTCCACTCTAACCTCCCTGTGGAAATTCAATCCCGAACCACTATTCGGGTAAAAGCTGATGCTACCCGCTCTTCCTTCCATCGTGTAGTGTTGAGACGGCCGCAATCACTTTTTGGCGCCGTCGTCGGGGAGCTTACGGTGTTGACTATCTGTGTCGCTAGTTTTGTATTTTTCTTCTCTTTCCTTCTTGTTTACTAATTTTGTTTATGTCGACATATCAGGTACTAATGGCTCTCAACGGAAATGACCCTCTTGGCAATGTTTTGGCGGGGGAGGAGGTTGAAGATATTGATCAAGATGAGCTTCCGGTACCACAAGTACCACGTAGAGGTAGAAATGTCAATGTAAATCCAAATGAGCAAATCCCAGTCCCTCCTCTGCCACCGCCAAGAGTGGCTCCAAGGGTGTTTCCAAACCAAGGGTATGCCAGTGCCATTGTTCCTCCTCGAATCCGGGCGGGGAACTTTCAATCACGAATGTTATGTTGACTTTGCTCGAACAAATAGTGTATTTTACAGGCGCCTCCAACCAAAATGAATACAAGCACTTGAAGGGGTTTGTAGATACTTGTTGGGGGAGTAAACAAACAAACGTGTCCGAAGATGCTTTGAGATTGAGACTTTTCCCATTCTCTCTTTGGGGTAAAGTGTTGGATTGGTTGGAAAGGCTTCCCAATCATTCTATCACCACATGGGACGAACTGGCGGACAAATTTATTGCAAAGTTCTTTTCTCCAAGTCATATGGCAGCTCTTCGGGATGAAATTCTAACTTTCAAGCAAATTCCAACGGAACCTTTGTACGACATTGGGAACGATATAGAACAATGGTAAAGGAGTGTACCAATAATGACATGATTGAGGCAATGATCTAGCAGACTTTTTATAGGGGCATCAACACCACGAATCAGTGCATTGTGAACCAATTGGCCAGTGGGAACTTTATGAAACTTTCTTACCAAGAAGCTTGTGATGTACTTGATGAAATGCCACATCGTGATCTAAGTTCCATTTCCCATCGAGAGGTTATGATACTGGTAAAGAGTCCGATACTTCTTCGGCATGGAAAAGTCAAGCAAATATGCCCCAAGGTGACCCCACAGTCATCCATTTGCACAAGGAATTGCATGATCATGGCTAAGCTATTGCCGAGCTTACAACAACAATGAATCAGTTAGCGAAGGCGTAATTGCAACAAGTTCAAAACCCGTGCCAAGTCAATGCTATGGAAAATGTGCCTATGTTAAAAAGGAGGCAAAGGGGGCAACAACAACAAGGTAATTGTGAGCAGTTTGACAACAACAATGATGGTGGTGGTTATTCGAACGAGTGTTATGATAAGCAAAGTGAGGAATGTCAATATGTCAATAACTACCAAGGGAATAGAGGAAATCAAGGGAATCAACAATGGCGTCCCAAGGATATTGGGGCAATCAACAAGGTGGAGGAAATTTGAATAATAACAATCAACAACATAGTGGTGGAAATTGGAACGGGAATAGTCAAAACAATAATTGGGGGAATCAAGGTAACAATGGTAGAAATTGGAATGGGAGCAATAACAGTTGGAACAACAACTACAATAAAGGAGGGTGGAATAATGGCAGAAATCGTGACAACCAGGGGCAAGGCTTTCAACGGCCTCCCATGTATCAACAACCGAACATTCCACCCCCCTTTCCTTCTCAAGTTACAAGTTCATACGAAAGTGATTTGGGTAGAATTGAAAATATAATTGAGCAAATAATGAAAAAGAAACAAGACTCCGATGCAAAATTGGCTTCTCATAATACATCTATCCGGAACTTGGAGGTTCAAATAGGCCAAATTTCTCAAGCTGTGAATACTCGCCCAAAGGGTGCTCTACCGAGTGACACGGTGGTGAACCCGAAGAGCGAAAATACCAATCAAGTGATGGCAGTTACTAAGAGAAGCGGAAGAGGCGGTGATGTGGAAGATGTGGTTGAAACAACTACAAATAATGATGTGCGGATTGATATCAATGATGAGGTCGGGGAAGAGACTCAAGATGCCGTGAACCCGTCTAGGGAACACGTTATTGATATACCCGAGCCGGTGGTGCCCAAAACCAAGGCAGCATTGCCTAGGCCACCTCCGCCATATCCTCAACGATTAGCTAAGAACAAGAGTGATCACCAATTCAAAACATTCATAGACATGATGAAGAGTCTTACGATCAATGTACCTTTGGTAGAAGCACTTGAGCAAATGTCGGGGTATGCCAAGTTTATGAAAGAGTTGGTAACCAAGAAGAGGTCTATGGAATGTGAAACAATACCAATGACGCATCAAGTGAGCTCTAATGTTCACTCTATGGCCCCAAAACTTGCGGATCCCGGAGCTTTCACAATCCCTTGTACTATAGGAAGTGAGGATTTTGCCAAAGCCTTTTGTGACTTGGGGGCTAGCATAAACTTAATGCCATATTCGGTTTTCAAGACCTTGGGGATTGGACAACCTCGTGCAACTTTAATGCGACTTCAAATGGTCGATCGGTCGATGAAACGTCCTTTGGGAATTATTGATGATGTTCTTATTCATGTTGATAAATTCATATTGCCAGCGGATTTTGTGATATTAGACTGCGAGGTAAATTTTGAGGTGCCAATCATTCTTAGAAGACCTTTCCCAGCTACAGCGAAGGTGTTGGTTGATGTGAAGGCAGGGGATTTGACATTCCGTTTGGGAGATGAGAAAGTGAGTTTCCCTGTATGCAAATCTATGAGGCAACCGAATAGCATCGAGGTGTGCTCATTTGTTGACATTGTCATGGCTGTGATAATGGATGAGACAAGTGTTGTGCTTAATGTTGAAGACCCTCTTGTGATCATTCCTCTAAATCGGGATATCAATGATGACGCAAGTAGAGTGATGTGCATAGATGCTTTACATGACATGGAATCTTGGAGGCCCAATAAGATGTTTTTGAATCTTGACAACCAGGAATTTACACTAGCAAAGCCAACAATTGAAGAGCCACTGGTGTTGGAACCGGAACAAGTTGCTCCACATCTCGACCACACACTCTCTGAGCCCGCTATATTCTCAAAAGTCTTGATAGATGATGTGATGCAAGAAGTAGTGATCTACCCAGTTTCCGACAATCCTTGGTTTCCTCCTAATCATTGTAGGCAAATGAAGGGTGACATGACTATAATGGAAAACTCTCAGAATGTGCAGAGTCCTGCACAATCAGGTGCAGGTTGGCAGGGCTGCCAGAAGGATAGGATTTTGAACAAAGTGCCCCGAAAGGATCACTATCCACCGCCGTTTATTGACAAAATTCTAGATCATCTTGGAGGGCGTGATTTTTATTATTTCTTAGAAAGCTTGATCAGAGCCACGTGCTGGCGGTTCTTGATTTGAAATGATGTAATGGTAACATGCATCGTGTGGCGATGTTAAATCATGTGCTTCTTGGGAGGCAACCCGTGTCTTTTATTATTTTTTATTTCTCTTTGATTTTCTTTGTAGATTAGGATTTTTGAGCTAATTATTTGTGAGATGTTGCAGGAATTGAATTGAAGTAGTGCAAAACAAAGTATAAAAATCGCACAGTCTCTGAAGTTGCCAGTGCGGCCCCGGTGGGATTTGTGCGGTCCGCACTGGCATAAGCTGAAGATGCAGGTTCTCTGAAGTTTACTCACGCGGCCGCGGTCATATTTCTGCGGCCCGCGTTGGTCTTGCACGGCCGCGTCCCAATTTGTGCGGTCCGCGCGGGCTACTTCTTGTAAGGGTTTCAAAATTAAACCCAGCTTGGTCCGCAGTCATTTTTACGCGACCGCGCTAGTGGGTGAGTATGGGGACCCACAGTTCTCTATAAATAGGAACCTTAGGCCTCATTTTACATTTTTTTCACTCTGAACTACTGAACCCTAATTTTTCACTGTTCATCTGAGATTTTCTTGTGTGTTGCATCAAGTGCTTTGATTCTTCTTATACTTGGTAACAATTCTGGTAATTATCCTTGATTAGTGTTTATTTTTCATTTTTTTTTTTACTATCTCCCAGTAGTGTAACTTCTTGTTCTTTCATTTTTTTTCTTGAGTTCAATTATTAGGTTAGTTTAAATGTTGTTTTTTGATGCTGGGTATGAATTCCATGTTGGGTAATTGAGTAGGGACAACTAGGATTGACGAACATGAACGAAAATGGACTAATTTGTAAAACCCTAACTCAGTGCCTATCTTTGCCTCAGCGCGGTCCGCGGTCATTTTGTCGCGGTCCGCGTTGGCCCAGTACCTATGAAGCTAACTTTCTTCAGCGCGGCCGCATTCCTAATTGTGCGGTCCTCGCTGGCCCAATGCAGCCGCGCCCCATTTTATGCGGGCCGCGTTGGTGAGATTCAGAGAGTTTTCATTCCTGAGGGTTGTTCATTGCAGCCCGCGGTTGTTTTCACGCGGCCCGCGGTGCCTCCCACGCAGCCACGCCTAGAATTATGCGGTCTGCGGTGGCCTGTTTTGCACCATGTTCTGCAACTTTTCACTCTGCTACTGTGCAATTATTTTCATCAACTTATACACTGCCAGTGCTTCAAATAACAAAGTTAGACATGCTTGTTTGTAGGTGTGAGCACGTGATTTTTGCCCTAAGCAATTCTATTCCAAAAGATTCAAATAAAATAATTTCTTTATTATTTTACCATTTTTTGTGGATTTTTATTGAAATTGGTGTTAATTGTTGTATTTTTATTCATATTAAAAATATATAAATATATAAAATAAATATAAAAATACAAAAATATACACATACAATAGGGGTTTTAATTTTGCAATTTTTTTATTAATTCATTTGTTTTGAAGAAAAATAAAAAATAAGCATTTCTCACTTTAATTGAAAATTACCATAAAAATAGAAATTAATTAGTTTAACAATTTAATAAAATCAAAAAAATACAAAATATAAAAGAAAAAGAAAATACGGAAGAAAAATAAAATACAGAAAATAATAATACAAAAATACCAAGTGAAAATACAATATAAATGTGAAGGAAATAAAGAATAAAAGAGGAAATTGATTTGGGCTCAAAATACCCCAGCCCAAGGAAAATACCCACAGTCCAGGCCCACTCTATCTAAACCGGACCAGGTCCAAACGAATCCCACCCAGCCTACCCAGTTCTATGTCGAAACGACCCTGTTTAAGTATAAAGGGATCTGGGCCGTTCGTTCAATTGATCCAACGATTATGTAACGAAGGGCACATGATGATAAAACGACGACGTTTGGATGCTTTAATCTGATCCGTTCATTTGGTTGATCTAACGGACGATGTCACACTTTCATTAAAATCAAACGACACCGTTTTAAGGCTCAATTAATCGGAACCGTTGAATCATCTAATTTAACGGCCGCGAATCACTAATATTTGTTTAATATAGTAAATGATACATACACTTAATATCATAATATCATACTCTTCAGTTCGTCTTCCCTAGCCGCCTTAGTTCTCTCCCAAGTCCCCGCCGGAACCCTACCGGCGGGAGACAACACCATAACCAATCGCCACCAAAAATACATCCCAGAACCGTCGTAAGCCCCTGATCACACCCCTCCCCTTCTTTTTCCTCGAATCTCCTTGGTTCTCCTCGAATATTCCAAAAACTATCGCCGGAACCCTAACTCCGGCGAACAACACTTACCCCAAATCACCCCTAATTTACACCATAAACTCACCTTAACCACCTCATCCCAAATACCCAAGTCATATTCCCCAAATCCCACTAGAACTTCTCGAATATTAGTTCCAAATTTTCCAGCCAAAAACCTTTATTAAAATTCTTAAGGATTCATTGACCGTAACATCCCAAACAGGTGTTTTCTTTTGGAAAAACACATGTTCGGTATGTTACGGATCATAGATCCTAAAGAATTCCAACAATTTTGACTAAAAACCTCAAGAATAGGCCATAAAATGCATCCTGGGTACTGGAAGTTGATTTTTAAAAGAAATAGAAGAAAAAGAAAAAGCCAAAAACAAGATTATCGGAAGAAAAAAAAAAAAAAAAAAAAAAAGCTAAGTATCTTCTTTCTTTCTTTCTTTTTGATTTCTTCTTTGTATGCATGTCTCTGATTCTTGATAGACTAGCATTTTTGATTATTATTAGTTTTTTGATTCGTTTAAAATGAATACTATTTTTTAAAAAAAAAGGATAAAAGATAAACAAATAATTTTTACTCTTCGATAATTTTCTGTGTTGGCTAGGGTTTAATAAGAATTAAATGCTTGTTTGGTTAGTTTTTAGAAATTTTAGATTTTGGTTATCATTTCGATTTCTGTTTTTATTGAAATTGATAATTAGAAGTTTGGATTTTCAGTAGATTTATTTGTGTTAGTTTTAGTTTCTGAATTTGTTAATGAGTAATCAGTAATTGATTTCGGAATAATTAATAACTAATTAGTTAGGGTTATAGCTGATAATTCTAAAAATTAGTGGTAGATTAATTTCATAAAATTGATTAAAACTAAGGGACAAAGGGGTAAAAGACAGTAAGGGTAATTGGCAAATAAGATTTGGGTTCAGGGGTGATTTGGAAATACAAAAATGGTTAAATTGTAATAAAGCTTAGGAGGTTGGGGTAATGTGGTCAATATAAATGGTAATGCAGTAAAATACCACTTGGAAATGAGGATAAAAGGGTAAAAACATTGGATTAGAACATTCTATACAGGGGAAAAGGGGAAATTCTGTATTAATAAAGGGGTTTTAAATCAATTAACTAACAAATAACAGGGATTCAATTGAAATAAAAGAGGGACTGTTTAGTAATTCTGAAATTCAAACTTCCCTCTC
The DNA here is from genome assembly GCA_026770625.1 of Nicotiana glauca. NCBI lineage: Eukaryota > Viridiplantae > Streptophyta > Magnoliopsida > Solanales > Solanaceae > Nicotiana > Nicotiana glauca. The sequence continues at coordinate 16,734 of MU758456.1, forward strand.
TTTTTTGTTCTATAAATAGGCCTCACTTGGCCTCTTTGAATAAGTTTGGGCAATCTGAAATCCACTTGAAAACATTTCTGCAATTCTAAGTCTTCCCTTTAGAAATTCTCCATTTCCAAAATTCAAAAATACCAAAAAATAGTAGAAAATCATAAAATGTCACTGTTTCATTGATTCTAAGTCAATTTCAAATTTGTACTTCTCTTCTACTTGGTTTTGGCGATCAAAATACTGCTGAATTGGAATTGTGTTAAGTCGAGTGTTATTCTGTTGTTTGAACTATCATCTGCCGGGTTTAAGTCTGTTGATTTTGAAGCTGTGGTTAATTGATGTTGAACTCCTATTGCTGATCTTCGTTTCTGTTATTTCAACCTAGAATCTCATTGAATTTTCCATTCATTTTCAGGTACATTTCTAATACCTGTTGATGTAGTTACAAGTCGAAGAGATGAAGTAAAATGTTCATTTAACATTTCAG
>MU758456.1:36254-82242 GCA_026770625.1 Nicotiana glauca
GTTTGGACTGTTAATTTAAAAATGATTATGTTCAAAGCCCATGTTATATGAAGATATAAAATTGTTGAACTCATAAACTCTAAATTAAATAGTTCTTAAATAATTAACTAGGATTTTTCATTCATTTTAGAGACAAAAACAAATAGAAAATATAATATACTTTAGGATTGCTCTTTAATAATATAAATGAGATGAACCTTGCCACAATTAAAGAATAAAATTGCAAGGTCCTCAATAATTGCTTACAAAAATATTCGAATTGGAAGGACTATTTAGCGAATTTCACAGTCTTTCTCAAAGTTAATTAACACGTAGATGCTTTAGGCGCGATTTATAATAATATTACTTTCTTAAATACGGGTGCACATTTATGTGACCCAAATCCAAATCTCAACGAAGCCGAAATGTGTTAAAGGCCACAGGCGTACTGGTACGGTGAGGTCCGAAATACATTTTCACGATGTTGCAATTCTTGTAAAAATTCAACAATAAAAGTGGGTTATTAATAAAGGCACATGAAAATAGAATATATATGAAAATCGGATAAAATCAAATACAACAATTGAGCAACCGTGCTAGAACCACGGAATTCGGGAGTGCCTAACACCTTCTCCCGGGTTAACGGAATTCCTTATCCGGATTTCTGGTTCGCGGACTGTTAACAGAGTCATATTTCCTCGGTTTGGGATTCAACCGGTGACTTGGGACACCATTAATCTCCCAAGTGGCGACTCTGAATAAATAAATAATCAAATCCCGTTCTGACTGTCTTTTAATTGGAAAAACTCCTTTATTACGCCCTTCATGGGGTGTATTAAAACTTCGGTAAAAGGAGGTGTGACAGTAGGAAATGGTTAAACTAAGATGTCGATGTGCAAAACAACCCGGACGAGGCGAATCCTCCCGGGGAGTAAAAAGGAAACAAAAAAAACTCACTCCCCGACCAAAACTAGAAACAAGAAACCAAGTGGTAGTGAGTGATGATGACCAGTCGGGCAGTGAGTATCTTCCTTCTCGGGACCTCTCAGCTGATTCGGGGCAAGCCCCCTCAGTCCCAGCCCCACATACAGCCCACGCTCCACAAAGTGTTTAATCTGAGTCGTCTGATGGCTCAGCAGCGGGCAGCGGCGAATACTCCACCTCCCCCACAGCTTCAGTATCTAGGAAAAGTGCAGCAGGGGGGACGCATAGTGATGAGGAGGTTTCGGATAGTGGGGTTCCTCAGGTTTGTAGAATTGAACGAACTAGAAAAGCGGAGGTTTGGGAAGACCGATTTGTTAGCCAGGTGGCTTTCCACAAATTCAGGGAACTGTGGCCTAAACGAAAGTTGATTATAGAGAGGAGTATAATCACCCGAGATCTCTTGCCTTTTCTCCCCAATGTACATAGGCAGTTTTATACCAGAGTAGGATGGGAGAATTTTTGTGACAACTTGGTAGATGCCAACGAGCAAATGGTAAAGGAGTTTTACTGCAATGTTGCCCATACCAAAAAGGGCTCAATTGTGACCAAAGTGCGAGACAAGAACATAGTATTTTCTGGGAGGGCTTTCAATGAATATTTGGGTTTTGATGATGAAGACAAAACTCAATACAATGAGAAGTTGGCAATGAAGGAGGAAGTTCACCCATGGTTGGCTGAGCATTTGGCTCATCCGGGTACTATTCCGGATTGGATACAGGCGGGGGTGAAAATCTTGAGGAAGAATTTTAATTTCGAAGCTAGAGGGTGGCTTACATTTATGTGCAACATGCTTGACCCCACTTCCCATGACAAGACTATCCCTCTTCCTCGTGATGTGCTGATTGCTTCTATCATGGCGGGTTTCCCTATTAATGTGGGGAATGTGATGAACAAGGCGATCACCTCGGTAGGGGTCGAGAGTATTGGGAACTATCCATTTCCCAACACTCTCAGCATGTATTTCCAGGATGCAAAGATAAAGAAGAAGCCTTATGATGTGAAAGTTCGCCCGGTGTCCCCATTCTCATGGTTTAGCATTCAGGGGCCGGACAACCCAAAGGACAAGAAGCATAAGGCATCCACCTCTACCCCGATTGGCCAGTCTGAGGAGCCAGTTGCAGTAGAGTCTGCTGTGGAACCTTCTATTGAGCTTCCCTCCATCCCAGCTGCCACCATTATTGCTGATGTGCCCTCCTCTTCTGCAGGTCCTAGTTCTTTAGTTGGCTCGTCAGTCCCTGCTTCCCAGAACAACCTCTTATAGCCCATCAGTTAGCAAAGACTTTGGCCAGTTTGAACACCTGGATGTCAGCTGCGACATCCAAGTTGTCAACATTGGCTACTTCAATTGAGGCCCAGTCAGCACCAGCCACTGTTTAGGTTCCTCAGTCTATTGAAGAGACATTGAAGAAGCTCCTGGCCAACCAGGAGAAGATTTTGGAGACTCGGGCCACCTTGACTAAGGTGGTAGATTCACATGGCAAAGCTCTGAAAGAGCTTGCCAAGGAACATAAAAAGATGAGAAAGTAAAGGGCGTCTAAGGAGTCGGTGAAGGCACTTAGGGTGGATGTGGACAAGCTATTGGTAGATCAAATGCCTTTAGACCTGCTATTTGAGGATCTAGCTCCTCCAGCAGCAGCACCAGAGCCACGGCAGGAGCAGGCTCACCAGCCTCCAAGGAAGAAGAGAAAGCTTCCCAGTGAAGAGGGTGTCGTGATTGAGCTTGCAGAGACTCAGCAGATCCCATCTAGTGATGCACCCACTATTCAGCCGGTCCAGGAGCAGGCCACTATCCCAGCAGAGCAGCAGAAGGCAGGGGACCAGTTTGAGGTTCCCGCCCATACAGGGGATCAGGGGGGCACTGAGGATCCTATGCAGATGGACCATGACTAGGAACCTCTTCTATATCCTTTCCCTGATATTTTGTGCTTATTTGTGTAGTTGGCATTGGGGACAATACCAGATCTTATTCATGGGGGTGCGCCCTACATTTTTTGGATTATCTAGATGATTTTATATATTAGATTCTTACTTTATGTCTTTCTCCATTTCTAGTTGGTCTGTATATAAATTCACATTTTAGCTACTTTTCTCGTACTTTTTAGTCTTTTTTGGTCTGTATATAAAGTACTTTTGGTATATATTCATCCCTCCTTGTATATTCTACTCCCCTATTGTACATATTCATTCGATTTTTCTATTTTCACAAATTTTTTTATTTTTAGCTTAGTAGATAGGCTCATAGCCTTTCGTTTTATTTTTGGTGTTTTCAATAAACCCTTGGTTTTCTTAATTCCACGGTTCTTTCCAAGGGTAGAGTATAGTGTGAACCGAGTGGCTCTTCCCGATGATAGATGGAGTGACTACCTTCTTAAGGGTTTGAGTCTGTTTCTTTGATTTTTCCTTTGTTTTTGATATTTCGTAGTTAAGAGTACCTCAGGCAAAGTTTCACTTGGGCCTAACACATTTGCCTTTGATCCCATTGTCAAAGACATAATGTTGTGTTTAGGGTATGGTGAAAGTCGTGGCCTTGAGACTCTTGTGTTGACCAAACAATCATCAGGAAGTCTTGTTGGACCATTGTGCGCTTGAATCATAACTAAGGTCGTTGTGGGACCTCGACTCGATATCTTTAGCAATCCCCTAGCATGTGTGGTGAGGAATAGAATTTTTGATTCCAAGTCCCAAACCAATGGTCTAGAACTTGCCCCGAGTGTTTGTTGAGGCGAAATCATAGGTGAAGTTTGACTTGAGAAGTGACTATAGGCTCTCCTTGATCCAATTGTAAAATGAAAAATTTCATGGCCTACCAACAAAATGATCCCTAGTTAACCCTTTTGAGCCTTTAACCTTATTCTTTCATGAACCAATGTTACAAGCCTATACCCGTTTCTATCCTCTCTTGGCACCTACACTTCCCTTGAGCAATGGCAAAGTCAAAGTTTGGGGGGAGAGACAAGAAGGAAAACAAAAAGGGAAAAAGGTACTAAAGCAAAAAGAGAAAGGCAATGAAGAAGAGAAAAAGATGAAAAAGACAAAAAGAAAGACCAAGGTGAAAAAGAATAAAAAGGGGTCAAGGAAAACAAAGTGAAAAAGGTGTGGAAACAATAGAAAAAAGGGAGAAATGATTTGAATTGCCTAAAGAAGAGTGACAATATGTTCCTCTAACCCCTTGAAAAGAAGTGAATGACTCAAATGAGTCAAGAAAGTGTGCCAAAATGCATCAAAGAAAGTGCTTAAGGGGAGGTTGAACCCATTCGAACAAAAACATGTCGTACCCTCACCCGAAAGCCTTCACAATTGACTCCCTAAAAGCCTTATAGGATCTTGAGTCGAAGGGAACCTACATTAGTGGATACTTACATAAGGGGAAAGCATATGGTACCTAGAGCCGGACTTGTAAAATTCTATGTGAGAGAAATGAATGAAAGTCCATCAACCTCGATTTGTGTGTCAATACTCTAAAAGGTGAGGCTCGCTTAGGAAGAGTTGAGGATGTGTGAGTTTGGGTTCCACAATGACCAAGGTATTTGAGAAAAGCTCTTTGATAAAATGTGTCAACCCTTGAGGCTCTTGTGTCACACTTGATCCATAGTTTTCAAAAGCTTAAAATGTGTTAATGATACATTAGTATTGAGGGCAATTGTTAGTCCCAATTGAAGCTTGTCGAGGTTACTTTAGGATGGCTGGAAATTCTTGGATTGCCTCTTTAAGGGTGGGTCTTATTTTGTTTTCTTGAGGACAAGAAAAGGTTTAAGTTTGGGGGAGTTGATAAATTAGGATTTTAACATGATTATACCCCTACTTGCTATTTCTTTGGTAACAAATTGCCACAAAATAGTCCCAAAATGCTTACAAGTTGCGTTTGATTGCAGGTTTGAGCGACGAGATGACAAATGTCAAAGATCGGCTCAAAACGGAGTGAAACCTGCCAAGTGTCAAAGACCAAGTGAAGTGAGGAACAGAAAGTCCTAGTGCGGACCGCACTGCTATGCCACGCGGCCGCGCTAGGAGATTCAGAGACTAGTTAATTCAAGGGCAATCCGTGCGGTCGCGCTCCATTTTTACGCGGTCCGCGCCAGAAGGTTCAGAGACCCAAAATTGCGAGACAAAGTCCCACGCGGCCGCGCTATATTTCTACGCGATTCGCATGGATGAGATTGAAAGAGCTGGAGTTTTGGCCAAATCTAGCCACGCGGCCGCGTTGCATTTCTGCACGGTCTGCGCCAGTTTTCCACCACGGCCGCGCTACATTTCTGCGTAGTCCGCGGTCCTAACTTCAGAGAGCAGATTTCAAGAGTCCAAGAGCCAACGCGGTCGCGCTACCTTTTTGCGTGGTCCGCGCTGACGCCGTAGGGGTATTTTTGTCCAGTTTTTCCAGCCCGATATAAATAGGACATTTTACCAATTTTAGGTCAAGTTTTAGATTCTGAGTAAGAGCTGCGCTCGTGAGATGCATTTTGTAGCCCATTTTGGAATTTTCCTCTTCAATATCATAATTTCTAATTAGTAATCATTCATTATGTTATTTTCATCATATATTTCTTCTGTTTCTTCTCTAATTATGTCTAGCTAAACGCATTAGCTAGGGTTGTGGCTCAACCCTAGTGTGGGTAGTTAATGAGTGTTGCATTCAAGGGTGAGATTGAGATTGGGTATTTGTTATTTGGGTTAATTTTGTGTTTCAATCTAGAATTTGTGGTTGCAAACATGAATTCAAAGCTTAGTGGGTCTAACTCTTCTTGAGAAAGAGAGTCTATCACCCTAAAGTTGACCCAACAAGGAATTGGGATGAACCCATGAGAATGGTAGTCCCAATTAACGGGTTAAACCTCGAGAGAGTAATTACCCTACTTGAACCCTAGTTGCTTGGTCAAATTGGCCTACCCAATTGGTCTCAAGAGAGTCAATCGGGCAAAATCGTTCTCTCTACCGAGAGGTGTGAGAATGAATACAATTGTGCAACGGTTATAGTATAAGCCCCAAATATATCAATCTCCCCTTAGTAATTTCTACCTGTTAGCTAGCCACCTAGGTAGTGTAACGACCCTAGTGCCTTTCTCCATAGTTAATACAACTTAGCGATATTTCCTTAGCATAATTCAGTTTTAATCCTTATCTTACAATAGTAGTTTTAAATATAAAAATCCCAAAAACGTTAGGAGTGCATTTAGTAGTACAAACGCAATTTTAGGCTAAACAGGCAATACAACTCCACTCCAACCTCCCTGTGGAAATTTGATCCTGAACCACTATTCGGGTAAAAGCTGATGCTATCCGCTCTTCCTACCATCGTGTAGTGTTGAGACGGCCGCGATCAATAGTGACTTTTGTTACCACTGTATCATATTTGTTGGTTCTGAATGGTGGTTTAACAAAGCCTTTTAAAGCTAAGAGAGGGATTAGACAAGGAGACCCAATGTCACCATACCTGTTTTTTTAATTGCTATGGAATATTTGAGTAGAGAGCTGGGGCAGTTGCATAAGAATGGGAATTTTAACTTCCATCCTAAGTGCAGGAAACTAAATAACACACATGTATGCTTTGCTGATGACCTACTAATGTACTGTAGAGATGACTTTGAATCCATCAAGATCCTAAATGCAACTTTTAACAGATTCTTAGCTGCTTCTGGTTTCCAAGCAAATGTGAGTAAAAGTGCAATATATATGGCTGGGATAAATCAAGATACTAGAGAAGAAATTCTTGGAACTTTGTGGTTTACTGAAGGTAACCTCCCTTTCAAGTATTTGGGAATCCCTTTAGACTTTAAGAAGTTATCCATTTATCAATACTTGCCCCTGATTGAGAAGATAACAACAAAAATTTCATGTTGGTCAGCAAAGCTCCTGTCTTATGCTGGTAGATGTCAATTGATCAAGGCTGTTATTTTTGGTATTCTAACTTATTTGGCCCAGGTGTTCATTATTTCAAAGAAGGTGTTGAAACCTATTAAAACTATCTGCAAAACATTTTTATGGACTGGTAGTGCTATTGCTTCAAAAAAGGCGCTAGTAGCTTGGGAGAAGGTATGTAGGCCAATAGCAGTTAGAGGTCTCAACATACTGGACATAAAGATGTGGAATAAAGCAGTAGTTATCAAACACTTATGGGACTTAACAAGAAAGAAGGATTGTCTATGGATACGATGGGTGCATAGTTTTTACATAAAGAATAGAGAAATGGAAATAATGGATACTCCTAAGACAGCATCTTGGGTAGTGAGAAAGATACTGTACAATAGAGGTGTGATCATGGGGCATCAGCAAATTCAAGGGAATATTCATAACAGATTGCAGGCAATGTGCAAGAATGGTAAGTTCTAGATCAAAAAGATGTATTTAAAGCTGATTCCTGAGTATTGCAAAGTTGAATGGAAGAGTATAATGATGCATACAAATGTATATCCAAGTCATAGATTCACTCTTTGGCTAGCATCACAAAAGAGACTAACAACAGTAGATTGAAGTTTGGTATTCAAGTGTTTGCAGCTTGTGCATTCTGTGGGCATAGTCTAGAATCTTTTAACCACTTATTCTTTGAATGCTCAATCATAAAGAAACTGGGGTTTAGACTATGTGATTGGCTGGGGCATAAGAGGAACATTGGAGATTGGGAAGCTGAAATGGAATGGATAAGCAAAAGAGCTAAAAGCAGGAAAGGGATCAATGTTATAACCAGCTGTGTTTTTACCAGTACTATTGCAATGATTTGGAGGGAGAGAAATAGAATCAGATTTGATAAAGGCAAGAACCAAATATGCAGATAAATAGTGTTGCAAATATATATCAGAGGCAAGAACAACAACAAATGGAAAGGAGTATTACAGCAGCTGGATAGGATCCCATGAAGAATCAAAATGTAGAAATGTAATAGAAGTGCCTATAAATAGTGTTTGTAATATAGTGATATAGACAGATAGACACATAATTTAGCATAGCTAATTGTGATGTAAAAAGGGTAGTAGTAAGTCAAAGCTACTATTGGGGCTCAAATTGTAAAGTTTGTTTGAGTATCAATAGAATATAATTTTAACTAAAAAAAATTGTATACATGATCTGGACACTCCTTACTTTCAAACCCTGGAGGTTGTTTGACAAAGACTTCTTCTTTTAAGTAGCCATTGAGAAAGGCACTCTTCACATCCATTTGGTGAAGGGTAAATTCCATGTGTGCTGTAAAGGCTATGAGGAGTCTTATTGCCTTCAGTCTTGTTATTGGAGCAAAGGTCTCATCATAATCTATGCCCTCCTCTTGGCTATAACCTTGGACCACTAGCCTTGCCTTGTTCCTTGTAACTGTTCCATCTTCATCAAGTTTGTTTCTGAAGGCCCATTTTGTGCCAATCACTGACATGTCCTTAGGTCTTGTGACCAGATGCCACACTTGACTTCTTTAAAAATGATTGAGTTCATCTTGCATTGCATTCACCCAATCTACATCCTACAAAGCTTCAGCAACATTTTTAGGTTCAATAAGGGATAAGAATGCATCAAAAGCACACAGATTCTTTAATTGAGATCTGGTTTTGACTCCAGAAGTTTGATCAGTAAGGATATTATTAATGGGATAAGAACTTTGATACTTGTAAGGTTTCACAACCAACTAATTTTTGTTAGGAGTTTCTCCTATGTTTTCTTTCTGGGGAATAGGCTTATGAACAGGTTCTATTTGGGAATTAAATTCATTTCTTCTTTGTTTAGTTCCCTCTGTCAGGTTGCCCCGGATGGAAGTGTTCCATCACCTGTTCCTTCTTTTGATGTCTCTTCAGCTTGAGCTGTGACTTCACTCAAGTCTCTTACCAGCCCAATGGCTTCATCTTCATGTTCCTGTCTCTCAGAATGAATGTTAGTTTCATCAAAAACTACATATACACTTTCTTCTACACACAAAGTTCTTTTGCTATACACTTTATAAGCTTTGATATGTGAAGAATATCCCAAGAATATTCCCTCATCATTTCTGGGATCAAACTTATCTAGGGAGTCCTTTCCATTATTGTGCACAAAGCACTTGCATCCAAATGACCTAAGGTGGGATATATTCGGTTTTATCCCTTTAACTCATAGGGAGTCTTCTCTATAAGAGGTACGATTCATGCACATATTTATGATGTAACATGCAGTATTTACAACCTCTGCCCAGAAGCTATGAGGTAGTTTGCTAGAAAGAAGCATAGTCCTAGCTATATTTTCAAGAGTCATATTCTTTCTTTTAACTAATCCATTTTGTTAAGGAGTCCTAAGTGAAAATTCAGCAAACTTGGCATTTTCAAATTCAGTTCCATGATTAGACCTAATTGATGCAAGTTGATTTCCTAGTTGTTTTTGAGTTTTTCTAAAAAAGGCAGTGAACATGTCATATGCTTCATTCTTAGATGTTAAGAACAATACCCAAGTAAACTACAGTAATCATCAACAATTACCATCACATATTTCTTACCACATCTACTCAATGTTCTCATTGGACCATAAAGATCCATATGGACCAGTTCCATCGTCCTGGTCGTGCTTACCATCTTCTTACTTTTAAAAGAGGATCTTACCTGCTTCCTCCTCACACAAGCCTCACAAACTTTGTCTTCCTTGAACTTGATGTTAGGTAATCATATCACCAGGTCATTGGAGACTAATTTATTGAGTTGATTTAGACTTGCATGACCAAGTCTTTTGTGCCATATGAGGGGATCATTGTCCAACACACTCAAGCAATGAGTTCATTTTTTGAAAGGGTAGACAAATCTACAATGTAAATATTGTTAAAAAAATTTCCCTGCAAAACAATTTTGTCAGTGATGAGATTAATCATAAAACATTTAGTAGAGGTAACTGCTACCAAGTTACCTCTGTCACACAGTTGTGATACACTGATTAGGCTATATTTCAAGCCATCTAAGTAGACATTCTCAATAGAATGTGAGTCTGTCTTACCTACCTTTACAACCCCAATAATCTCATCTTTCGTCCCATTTCCAAAGGATACATTACCTCCTTTTAAGTCCTCAAGTGAAAGGAACTGGTTCTTGCTTCCAATTATATGTTTCGAGCAGCCACTACCCATGTACCATATTTGGCTACTTCCCTTCACTTGGACCTGCAAAAAGAAATCAAGGGTTAGTCTTAGGAACCCAAACTAGTTTTGGTCCCTTTCTATAGGCAAAGGGGTGAATTAAATTCCTTTTGGCCCATCCAGGTAGCCTATTTTTCTCTTGAAGAAAGGTTTTGTTCTTTTGACTAGCCTTTTCTTTTGCATTACATTCACTTTTGTAATGAATTGTCTTGCCACAGTATGTGCAGATTTTGTTTTCAGGAAGAGTGATGTGCTTGCTTTTGGGATCCCACTTAGGTGTTGGGGTCCTATAGCCAAGTCTTCTCTTATTGCTATTGTGGTGTCTTGTAGCCAGGATAGTGCATCAGAAGACTTATTCCATTTGCAAGTTCTATCTAGTTCATGCTTTACCTTCCCTAGGTCTTCTTTTAAGACTCTTATTTGTTCTTCTTTCTTGTAAAACTCATCTTTCATTTTTCCTAGATTTTCTTCTAAGGTGATATCTGTGTGATCAACCTTCTTCTTACCTGTTCCTAATTTCAGTTTTAGATTTTCATATCTAAGTTCTAAGATACTAGTGTCAAGTTCAAGAACCTGGTTCTTCAACTCAGTAGTTTTACTATCAACCTCACTAGCCCTAGATCCTAGATTTTTGCACTTGGATTTTAAGATCACACACTCCCTAGACAGTTGTTCCTTCTCATTGTTTATTACTTCAGACTCATCAATGAAGTCTAGCAATAATTCAGATAACCTTTCTTTAGACAAAAATTTAATCTTGTCTTTGAGATGAATCACACTTACCTCTTGTTCATCATCTAATTCTCCAATGGCCATAAGTGCTTGTTCATCTCCAGCTTCATCTTCTGAATCCTCATCTGAGGTTTCTCCCCAAGAAGCAACCATAGATTTTGTTGATACTTTGTTCCTTTTAGGTTGAACCTGTTCTTTCTTCCTGTTCCTTTGTTCATCCCTTTCCTTTTTCCATTCGATTTCCCACTGAAGACAATTCTTGATCATGTGGTCAGTTTTGCCACATTTGTAGTAGCCGACGTTGGTTTATTTCTCAGGAGCCCTTGGTTTGTTGAAGGTTGTACCTCTTGAAGAACCCTTTCCTCTCATCAGATACTTCTTGAAATCCCTTGTGATCATGACCATTTCATCATCCTCTAGATCTGCACCTTTAACTATTCTGAGAGCCGGGCTCCTTTCATTCTTCGGTGCATCCATTTTCATGGTTTTCCTTCTTAGTTCATAGGCAGTAAGATTTCCAATCAGCTCATCCAACTTGAGAGTAGCAATGTTCTTTGATTCCTGAATGGCAGTGATTTTGCTTTCCCAAGTTACTAGTAAGACCCTTGTCAAGATTTTCTCAACCTTGTCTTCTTCAAAGATAATTCTTGCAAGGGACTTAAGTTCATTTGTTAGTGTTGTGAACCTTCTGTACATCTCCTAGATAGTTTCTCCTTCCTTCATGGTGAAATTCCCATATTGAGAATATAACAGTGTTCCTCTAGATCTCTTTACTTGAGGAGTTCCTTTATGGACCACTTGTAGAGTATCTCATATCTCCTTAGCATTGGTACAACTTTGAATCCTACTATACTCGTCTGGAACTAGTCCACACACAAGCCATTTCTTGGCCTTGGCATTCTTTTCCTGTTTCTTCAAATCTTTAGCAGTGCAGTCAGCTCTTGTCTTTGGCACGTCCACTCCTTTAACATTCTTCTTTGTAGTAGCCAGGGGACCATCAATAATTATGTCCCAGAGTTCATAGTCTTCTCCTATGATGTGGTCTGTCATCATGTTCTCCACTAAGAATAGTACTGACCATTAAGAGTGGGGGCTTAGCAGTGGATTGCGCTTCCCGATTTTCAGGTGGTGCACTCATCTTGATCTGTTCCTAAGGTGTTAACCTCTTCAATGATAACCCGCTCTGATACCAATTGATATTTTATACTTCAATACCACACAAGAGGGGGGCTGATTTGTGTGGTACTCGATTTTTGCTTAACTTAATTATGGATGGACCTAGTTCTTCTATGTGTTCTAACTACTATTGTTTGTGGAATAATAAGTAATGAAAATAAAGAACACATAAATTTTTATGTGAAAAACACCTGGCTCAAAAGGTGAAAAAACACTACCTACTACTCAATAGGATTTTTCCAAACTTCCACTAAAATCACTGAGCCAAAAACTGCATTTACAAAAACTCTTTTGTAAACCTAGGATTAACTCTAATCCTGTTGTGGCACACAGCATCAAATGTTGCAACAACTTCAAGTTAACTCTAAGTTGAACACTCTAAGTACCTAATACAATTGCTTCTATAAAAGCCGAAAGGTACAATGTAAAATCACCTGCTACAATTGAACTAGAATAAAAGATTGACACTTAGAACTGGTTCTTCTATCTGGTTCAAGTAGCTTCAGGATTGCATGCTTGAATTACAAATAAGTTGCTTGCAAAATTACCTTGCTATTTTGCTCTCAATTCACATTTAACTTCTGCTTATGTGCATTACATGTAAAAGAGAACAACAATGGTATTTAAGGAGTTAGTAATTAGAGATTGACTAGGATACAAATGCTACTCTTCCATGGTGGAAGAGTTCTAGTTGATCTCATACTCTAAATCTATCCTATTCCTAAACAGTGTTCTCTTTGTATAAGGTATTTTTCTCTCCTTATCCAATATGCAACCTTTTTTATCAGATCATGCAATATTACTTCTGATAAGTTAGACTTATCTCTTTCACGTGCATCTCACATGTTTGGGTTAATGACGACTGTGCTTCACAAGATGGACCTGGTCCATGTCTGAGTTCTTTTTTCAATCTTCAAAACTTCACATTTACTTGGGCCAACAGTAACTCATGCCATTTGTGAGGGACATGAACTATTCCTGGTTTTCTTACTCTTACAAGTGATTGAAGTGTGGAAGAGACCAGATAGATCACTCTACTGGTTGACACTGAGTCTCCATATTTCATATTGTTCCTCCTCTTCCATAACTCCCATACTATGCAGGAGGGAAATGCTTGCATAATTGGCTTGAGTCTAGGACACACATTGGCATTCCAACACTTAGTGATTGCTTGATGCATAGACAGTACCTCCATTACAATACCAGCCCTCGATAGGAAATACCTCCACACACACATTGCAGTATCTCACTTAAAGAACAGGTGTTGTAGTGTTTCTTCCTATGGTTGTATGCAGCAACAACATTTAGAAGCCATCAAATAACCCAATCTTCTCATAAAATGACCCAGTGGTAACTTGCCCTTCCACACTTTCCACATAAAGAATGAAATTTTGAAAGGCAACTCCTTCATCAAAATCATGTATGCCACTCTTGGTTCATTTCTCCTTCTCATATATTCCCAGGAAATTTTTACACTAAAAAATCCTCGAGTCTCCAACATCCAATAAGGTTCATCTAGCACATTTTTTATCTGGGCTGGTTTGATTTTTTCCACAATGTGCATTGCATATTCTTTAGGTAACATCTCCAGCAGTCTATTAATGTTCCAAGCCTCATCCTCAACCACATCAAACACATTATGTACTGTATAATCTACACCAAAGTCTTGAGGAACAATGAAATATAGAGCCCCTAGGCTTATCCAGTTGTCAAACCAGAATAATGAAGATCCCATATTTGGATTCCAACCTATTCCAACCTGCATTCTATCATTTTCCAACATAGATGATATCCTTCCCTCCATGGAACGATTACTGAGCTCAATTTCTTACGATATATTTGACTCATAAATGAACTCCACAGGCTTGGTTAGGTTCTATAATTCTACCATAATTTAGAGAATAAAGCCTTTGAAACATCATGAAGTGATCAGAAGCCAATCTCCCCTTCTTCAACTGGCATACACAAAGTATTCCACGATGTCCAGTGCTTGTTAGTGCCCCTACTGAACTGCTCAAAAAATCTGGGAAAAAATTTGTAATGTTTGTTTTTAACATAGTTTGGAGGGTTGACTGCTAACAATAAGTGCATGGACAAGCTCTGCATGTACATTAGCAATCAAAACTGATCTACCTCCAATTGTTACTACTTCCCTTTCCATGTTTGCAACTTGTCCAACACCTTAGTGATCATGCCTTGATAGTACTCCATTTTTCTCCTAGTATAAAGGATAGGACATCCTAGATACATTATTGGAAAATCCTGCCTTTTGATACCTGTAATTCTTTCTACTTTCAAAAACACTTCTTCATCTCTTAAATAATGCAGATATATTGCAGATTTAGCCTTATTTACTAGCTACCTAGATGCAACCTCCTATGCATTCAACACTTCCATTATCAATCTCAGAGATGTGGCATCAGATGAGGAAAATATGATAGTGTCATATGCATATGCTAGATGATTAATTTTAGGACTCCACTTAGGCAAGCCAAAGCCACAAAAGTACAGGTTCAAGTGTATAGCATTTATACCCCTCGATAAAGCCTCAGTAGCTAAGATAAATAGGGTAGGAGTAGGGGTGCCAAACAGGCGGGTTGGGTCAATTTTGGGAGGGTCAAAATGTATTGAGTCAATAATTGAGCGGGTCAAATGACCCGCCCAAAAGTTACTTGGGCTAAGATGGGTTGGTTCAAGATGGGTTAAAATTCGGGTCATAACCCAATCCGCCCAACTCTTATTAAACTTTAATTAATATTTGTTATTTTCTTATAAATTGTATAATTACTAAATAAGTCTTTTTTGCTTCTGTTATGGTCATATTTAAAATATTAAACAAAAAATAAAATTATTTCTAAGATATTTTGACAAACTTACTCATGGATCAATTTGGGCTAAAAATTAGCCCAACTTTAAATGGATTGAGATGGGTTGGGTAAAGATGGGCTAAATTCAATAAATGAGCGGGTCAATAACCAACTCAACCTTGGGCGGGTTGGACGGGTCATTTGGGCTTGGGCCAAATTTGACAGCCCTACGTAGGAGACAAGGGATCCCCTTGTTTGACACCTCTTGAAGATTTAAAAAATAATAAGCTTGTCCATTGACGAGCATAGAGTACCAATTATTTGACACATCCCAAACACCAAGCCTATAAATCCCTTTGCAAATCCCATCTTTCTTAGTACCTTAGTCAGAAATAACCAAGATAGCATGTCGTATGCCTTTGTCATGTCATGTTTCATCACCACATTTGGACCAGTTTTTGTCCTAAGTCTAATGTCTGTTATGATCTCCTGTGTGAGCAATAATTTTCAACAATGCTCTTCCCTTTCAGAAAGCCTGCTTGCTCTTCAAAAATTAGACTAGGCAACAATTCAACTAGCCTCTCATGAATCACCCTAGAGATCAATTTGTTTGTAAAATTACTAAGGCTTAAAGGCCTCATATCAGAAAATGTTGACACCTCTTTCTTAATTGGAAGCAAGACCAGGTATGTATGTGTAACACATTTTGGCAATTCATGGCCACTGAAAAAGCTCTTACCATGTCAGACAAGTCATTTCCAATTATATCCCAACATGCATGATAAAAACTGCATGTGAACCCATCTGGCCCTCCTGCACTGTTTCCATTTAGCCCAAAGACTGTATTTTTAACCTCCTCTTTTGTTGGTTGCTTTACTAGTTTTGCATTCTGCACGATATCAACTAATGTAGGAATATATTCTATAATACTAAATGTGTTGGGAACTGCTTCTTCTATGAATTGATCCTCATAGAATTTCACTGCTTCAACAGCAATTTCATCTTCTTCTACTAGCCAATTTCCATGACTGTTTTGAATCCTTTTGAGTTGCAGCCTCTTTCTTCTGCCATTGACCTGAGCATGAAAGAACTTGGTGTTCCTATCACCATCTTTGAACCGAGCCATTCCTGATTTCTGCTTCCAATATTTTTCCTCCAAAGCAAGATATATGATCAACTCTGCTTGCACCCTCTGTAATCTTTCTCTGTTCTCCTTTGTAGGATTAGCCTCAAAATGTATTTCATAAGCTAAAACTACTTCCTCCCAACTTGCAATTTTTTGAAAAATGTCACCATAAGTTGCTCTACTCCATGATGATAATGCCTTTTTTAACTACTTTAGCTTGAAGTTGAACATGACAAATGGGCTTGCATAGATGTCTGCTTGCTAGTTCTCTCTCACAACATCTTTAAATGACTCATGCTCGGTCCAAAAGTTAAGAAATTTGAAAGGTTTCTTTACTGGAGCTACCTCTGTATCACACTTCAATTGCAAGGGACTATGGTCTGAGCCTATCTTTGACATGTGAGTTACTTCTATTCCTGGGAATGTTTGCTGAAATTCAACATTAGCTAGACATCTATCTAGCCTCTTGAATATACAATCCTCTTCTGTCCTACCATTCCACCAAGCAAAATTACTACCTTAGAAGCCAGAATCATATAGGTTGCAGGTATTTATGCAATTTCTAAAATCATCTATTTCATTCAAAGACACTGGTAGTCTACCAAATTTTTTCTCTTCATCCCAAATGATATTAAAGTCACCTCCTACAAGCCATGGCACAGTCATGTCCCTTGCCATTGCATACATTGTATCCAATAGCTCTATTCTCTTAATGGCATCACACTTAGCATAAACCAAAGTAAGAACAAGCTCTACATGTGTTTCAGTATGAAAGAGACTTAATGTCAGCTGCTGCACCTTGTTATACATGACAGTAACATCAAACACCTCATCAATGAAAGTCAAAATCTTGTTATAGACATTTGAGATTGCATGTACAAAGCCAATTTTTTTTCTATACCATTCCAGTTTTCTAGATTGTTGCATAGGTTCCATTAATTCTATAAATTCATAATGATTTTGCCTATGCATTTTGATCAGTCTTTCAAAGGTTTGTTGTGTGTTGACTGACCTGATATTCCAAATGAGAGCATCCACCACTAAATACATTTGGTCAAAGTCCTCTTTGTTTGAAAACCACCTGAGGGAGCAGTATTGTTTTATTTCTGCTGTTTCTTTCTTCCTTTTGCAGTAGATTTAGCTTCTTCCATATGCCTAGGTGATAGACCACCCTGCCTACATTTAAGAAGTTATGGGCAGTTGATTCTTGATCCATATCCTTTTATGTTCTATCACTTTCATCATGAGAATCATTTGCATCAGTAAAGCCTAATACAACTACTGAATTTGGTTTTTGGAATTTACGCACCATGGCATGATCCCCTCCTTTCTTCATCAGCTTCAATTGATTGGTTTCTAATGGAACAATACCTTTTGGAACAACTGGATTTTGTTTAGACAACTGCTAATTCCCATTTTTTGCTGTCTTCTTTTGATTGTTCTCATCGGTCTCCTTTTTTATTGCAGGCTCCCCAATTCCTCCTAGATCAACAGCATCAGTTCCTCTCCCTTCAACATTCTCTGTACCTATTCCATCACTTCTTGTTGCTGCCTGATTATCTTGGTCTGTTAACTGATAATTGGCCTCTTTATTAGCAATGTTTGTCATCTCATCATTTGTGTTCTTAGTTGTAACAATTTGATCACCATGTACACTTTGTTCCTCTCCCTCTTGATCATCATAAATTGGTTCCTCGTCATCTGGTACTCTATATGGAACTTCCCCTTCTTCTGAGTCTTCCTCAATTTGTTCAGAACATAGCCTGCCTTCACTCCATTGTACTCTCTCATTCACCTTAGGAAACTTAGTTCCATCAGTTTGGTTGTTAGGTGTTTTGGCCAATTCTTTATCCACCAAAGTATCCTGTGATGGTATTTCCTGACAGGAAGTATTAGTTCCCACTGCATTTCGTTTGAGATCTCTTTGGACCCACTGTGAAGTGGATTCCTTTGCTGCAAGTGCCTCCTTTTCTTTCCCAGTTTGAGTAACACCCTTATGTGCAGTAGTTGATCCCATCCTAGCAGAGTTGGGATTAAAAGCTGGAGCTGCAAGATTCAAATTTCTTGCTGTTTTTTGTGAAGCTTGCTGCCTCTTCTGGTCTACTTGATTTCCAACTGCTACAAGTGTATTATTATGTTTTTCATCTACCATCACTAATTGATTGTTGTTTTCATCTTCGTCATCTTCCACCTCTAGCACTGCAAATTTCTTTCCCACCTGAACTTGAGTAGTTTCTCCTTGATCAACTGGTACTATTTCTTTCCCAGTGTTACCTTACCTTGAACTTCATTCTTTTTCCACCATTCTTACCATTATTTCCTCCGTTTTTTGTTGACTTCTGCCTTGTAGTATTGGTACTATTTCTTTCCCAGTTGTGTCGTGAGCTGCAGTCTGATTAGCATTAGCCTTGATTCTATTATCCTTCACTTCTTTCCACTGCTCTTTAGTATTTCTTGTTACATTGCCCACCACTTTACCACTATACAAGATCATTAATGGTTGTTTATTGTCCTTCGATTGATCATCATCTCTCATACCTTGCTTTGAATTATCTTTTTCCACATACAATTCTGGTGCAGCCTCCAGCATTCTAGTTCATCATGACCTTGTAGCTTGCAGGTTTTGCAGTACTTGGGAAGCATATCATACTGAATCTTCACCCATTCTGATCTAATCTCCCCATTTGTTTCATTCATTATATCTATCTTAACTTGTTTAGGCAATTCGGTAAGAAGATCGACTAGCACCTTCACCCTCGCACAACTAGGTCTAGTTTTATTAATAGTAGTCATACCTAGGTATAATGGCTTTCCTACTGCTGAAGCTAAAGACAATAGGCATTCCTTTCACGAAAAAAATAGGCAACAAACCTGGGAATGAAATCTATGCCATGGCTTTAGGAGTTTCCTCACCAGCTATAAACTTAGAGTCATATATCAAAGACTTTAGCTGGTACTCATGTCCAAACTTATCCTTGATGTAGTGTGCATTCTTCGACGTAAAGTTCAAAATATCCTGCCATAATCTCATCCTTATTAGAACATGCCTATCCCTTAGGTATCCAATATTACATTCACCTTTGATACCACATTAAATATGGATCAAACGACGTAATTGTTGAAGATCTGACCATCCATATGATAATTTGCCAACGATAGCATACTGCAAACCTTCGATCACATCTATTCTTTCTACTTTTGCTTATGTAAACTTCACCGCTGGATCACCATTTAACAATGTAGCTCTTCTCATTGGAATTGGTTCAACTACTAATGTACGTTCATGCATTGCAACATTGATCGTAGCCAGTTTCAATCATTTTGCGTAGTCCATGGGCTGGGGATTATTGTTTGTTGTTGTGGGAGGTTGGGCGAGGGTAAGGGAGGCTGACCAGGTGGAGAAGAAGGCTAGCCGCCAGCCAAATTGGCCATAGAAGCGATCAGTGCAAAAATCTCCTGACAATCGCCTTTGTCGCAAGAGCCCAGCCTCTCACGCATTGGTTTGTGGGGTTTGGGTTTTAACCTTTGAACTTTAGTATATTGTGCTAGGGTTTTTTTATTTTATTAAAAATAGTTGTTTTCAATTATATTTCAAACGGCGACTAAACTTTAAATACGGGTAAAAATTGGGGATTGTAACACAAATAGTTGGACAAATTCATTGTTTACTTTTTCTAGCCGGTATACATAGATTATGTATAGTTATACACATACTATACATGAATTATTCATGAATTATATATCCGCCAACTGTTTTCAGTTTACGAGATTAGGTGAGCGGTTATTGGGTTAATTTTTCATGAAAAATTGGTTAGCGCACCCAATTTTAATGATTTTAGGCCTAGCTAAGCCACACGCAGAATTTTGGTTTTGAGGCCCATTATTTGCCAGAAGAGGCCCAAGTCAAAAGGCCTCATTACGATGAAATGTTACTTAAATTCTTATGGAAATATGATGAAAAGAAACTAGTTAAATCACTGGAGAGATTACTCTTCTTTATGAGCTTAAATTACAGTTAGTTTTTCCATTGTCATTCGTAAGCAGTTTTTAAAAATATGGAGTAGTGGAATTAAAATTAGATTAGGTTAGCAATCCTAAATTGTCTAGCATTTGATATTTGTTAGTTTCTTTAATCTATGTCTAAATAGGATTTGTAATCAAAATTGTAGGAAGTAGGTTTTCCAATTTCTAGACAAACTAGGTTTTATACTCTCTTATAAATAAGGGTGGTGGTATTGCGATTATTCGTAACAAACAAAATCTCCTACCTGCTCTCTTTAATTTGCAAGATTTTTTCTAAATACCCATCGTATTTAAATCCCTTTCAAATTGTAGGAAGCAGTCTTGACATTCATTTTTATGGCGATCGAATACATGGAACATGATTTGAAGGAATTAATAAAGACAATGAAACAACCATTTAGCCAAAGTGAAATCAAATGTCTTATGCTCCAGCTTTTGGAGGGTGTCAAGAATCTTCATGATAATTCACTCCTTCACCGTTACCTTAAGACTTCAAATTTGCTTCTAAACAGCCGAGGTGAATTGAAGATTTGTCACTCTGGTTTAGCTCGTAAACATAATAAAAACCTCCTGTACAGTGCGCCCGAACTTCTGTTGGGAGCCAAACATTATTATTCTACTGCAATGGACATGTGGTCTGTGGGTTGTATTATGGCCGAGTTGCTATCCAATGAACCGCTCTTTAACGGATCAGGGACATTAACTGAACAAATTTACCACATCTGCAGAATTCTTGGCACTCCAAATGAGACAACTTGGCCTGGATTTTCTAAACTTACTGGGGATGGAGTAAGGGTGGTCAACTTTGCAAAACAATATCAGGAAAATTTGTTACGTAAAAAATTCCCGGCGACGTCGTTTACGGGGATGCCTTTCTTATCTGAAGCTGGATTTGACCTGGTGAATAGGCTTCTAACGTACGATCCTGAAAAGAGAATCACTGCTGATGCTGCATTGGACCATGATTGGTTTCGTGAAATTCCTCTACCCAAGTCTAAAGAATTCATGCCTGATTTCCATGCACTGAATGCGCAAACTGATAGGCGAAAGCGAAGAGTTATGAAGATATTAGATCCTCATCTTGAGGAGACAAGTTCTACTAACAGCTCAACAGATGCCCAGATTTACCCTTGAGCATAGAATCATGTTTAAATTTAATTAGGCAATAATTTGTTTGGAATAGTGTTGCCCAGAAACTATTTTTGTTTTCTACATCCTTTTTTTTTATTTTGCTTTTTATTTTTAAATAGTCACTTGTTTGAATTTCAAGTTACAAAGACTATTCATGAATTGATGCTGTGTTGCTTGAAACTCGTGAGGAAAAATGATGCAAAATAAGTATGGCTAGATGTCCCAAGCTTGCTAGGCCATCACAGTTATACAAAAAATATATTACCGTGTTATACTTTTGGACAGTCAATCTACCCGAATTTATGCGGATAACGTGGACTATAGCACATGAAAATTTGAAAATAGGGTTGAATTCTTATTTTATGGCCCTAAAACGCCAAAAAATGAGACATGGTCACGACGAAGCGATCTATTGTTAGTTTATAACCCAACTTTTGCAACTGTTACTTCGGTTCAATGTCACTGGAATGGGCTTATGAGGCAATAAAGCCGGTAGAATATCTACTAGTTGGGCCAATCCAGTTCCACTTCACAGTTCTAATTGCCAAACGTAGTACCACATCAGCCATTCATTTTGGAATTCCATAGTATTTATTTAATAAATTAAATAAAATTTTGAGATATTAAATTACCTTAATAATTAAAATTAAGTATATAATAAATTTCTATCAAACTAAATATTTACAATAACTGCATGCTATATTAGTCAAAATTAACAATTTTAAGTTTCATGTTCGAAACTGTATCATGCATCACATGAAATGATCATGATCGGATATGGCTTCCAACATTTTTTCTTTTCATTGTCAGCAGCGGCCGATGTAGCTTTTGAGCTACTGGACTTCCATTAAACCCACCTTTTCAAATGTGTTTTTGAAAACCCGCAAAATTTCAATCAACATTAAATTCTATTTGAAAGGTATTATGAATTCACTATTATAAACTTTAAAGGTCGAACTCATTAAGTTGATCCAGAATTCGCCTCTGCTTTTTAGGAGAGAGTAGAAGGAGGTATGTTCACTCTATGTTAGGCCAGTGTGTCTATATTGCTTAATTTTAAGTTAAATTATGTTAAACGATAAGTCTACATAATGCAAACTTATGAGTGTTTGTGTCAAAAAATATTGAAACCCTTTAGAGAAAATCAATCAAAGACGAAGAGATAAATCTTAATTAAGTATAATAATTTCTAGAAGGAAAGATAGATAAGGTGAAGATTTCTTTACCGATCTAATTTAATAAACTCCCTTTTAGGAATCTTCTCATTCGTAAGTAGTATTACAGCCAATAATCTAGGATCCCCCTTTACAAGGTTATTGTCCTCTATACATACAAGGAGCGAAACCCTTCTAAGTTGTAAAAGACAAATTACAAGAAATATTCGAAGGAATATTCCTAATGTCTCTTAATGGGCCTACACTATTATAAGGGTCGTACAGTCTTTTGTTTTCCTTAAGATCGTCTCCCATAGGACATCGAGTCAAGGAGACCCTGTCAT
Organism: Nicotiana glauca; assembly: GCA_026770625.1. Classification (NCBI taxonomy): domain Eukaryota; kingdom Viridiplantae; phylum Streptophyta; class Magnoliopsida; order Solanales; family Solanaceae; genus Nicotiana; species Nicotiana glauca. The sequence goes on from MU758456.1 coordinate 58,778, forward strand.
TGGTCGTACTCTCCGTTGGTCGTGATTGGTTAAATTTGGACCGGTACCATTAGTCCCTCCGCTTGTAGGGGTTGCAACTGGGTGCGTCCTCGATGCGCGGACATCATGCATTCCTATAGAGAAATTTGACCCTTCGAGGCGTTACGACATGGCCAATAGGGGAAAGTTAGCGTGCTTAGCAAGGCACCGGGTAATACTTTTTACCGGGAAATGATGTTACCTTCACGTGCGTCATCATTACGCATGTTTTCGAGGCAGGAGTTAATAGCTTGATGCTTCGATTCCAGCGCTACTTTGTGACCCTCCGCTTCGATTCTGGCACCACCCAACCCTATAAATAGGTGGAGGGTTTTTTTTTTTAAAGTTATTGGCCATTTCACTCCTGATAACCTCCCCTTATTCCTCCGAGTTTGCCCTGATACACTTCTGCTTCTTCTCACGTTCTTCATTCGCAACTTGTTCCTCCTTATTCTTTTTTGCATCGATACCTCTTTTAATGAAATCATGCCAAGGTCACATTGTTCTCATGAAGAGGTTCCTGAGGCCACCCCATTGTCCACGGCGCCCCCTTCAGGTGGTGAAGATACTATAGTAGAAGAGGGTGACAGTCTCCCCACGGTGGAGGAGTTATTACTGAGACACCCCATGTCTCGAAGTGACTTCCTCAAATATCCCCCTTCTACTCCTGCCCCCCGTACTTTCTGTGACGGAGCAGGCTCACCTTGACGCTCTTCGTATAAAATATCGCATTCCCGCTTACGTTGACATGATTCCGGCAGGGGGAGATTTTGTATATGTCCACAGGCCTAGGTACTATGCTTTCTAAGAGTACCCTTTCGTGATTGGCTACACTTTTCTTCATTTCCCCTTAGCAGAAGAGTTCTGTAGGTTCTACCAAGTTTGCTCGGCACAACTTTCGCCGTATACTTTTAAGGTGCTTCTACTGTTGACCAAGTATGCGGAGTTGGTGGAATGTAATGTTTATATTCACCACCTTTTGCACATGTTCTCGCCTAGCTTCCATAGAGGTACCATAGTGCATTTGAGGCTCTGTGGCACGAAAGGGTTAGTGGTCGAGACAAACGATCGAGAAAGTCGCAAATTTTGGCACAAGTACTTCTTCGTCAAAACCAAACATATCATTTCTAACTCTTCTAGGTTCCCGGAGCGATAGGACGAGACTCGTAACTGTAGCCACTCTTTTTATTATTCCTTCATCTGTATTCATTATAAAGTTGGTTTGCTTCTCGTTTGCAACTATGGGACGTCTGCCCCGCCCTATTGCGGGCATAAGGGATTGGGTAGCTCGTCTGTTACCCTATGCAGCGAAAACTTGAGATTGGCCTTCCTTCGTAAAGCATTACGGCCCTAAAGTTCCAACTGGTGAGTTTTTTCCCTTTACCACTTTATTGGTCATATATCGTCATCCATTAATTCGACTTCTTCATGATGGCAGGTCGAGGAGCTTCCACGCAAAAGGCGCTAGTTCCCACATTTCGACAGGCCGTTGCCGCCATGGCCACGCAATTTATTTTGAGTGAATCTATTTGAGAAGGTCATCCTCAACCTGTTCAATTAGAAGGCCCTTCTCGAGTCATGGTCGTGAGGGAGGAGGCTTTTTCAATGTCGGCCCCCCACCTATTAGACAAATCCTCCAATGGGGATAAGCCGTTATCGAGAAAAAGGAGGAGAATAGAGCTCGAGAAGGGTGTGGCTATCAACGCTGATAGAAGTAGGGCATCACATACGGCACTTGTACTTACATTCATTATCGGTGCCACATTATCTGGGAGATCTCCTCAAATAGAGAGGGTTTACCTTGGAGCCAGCTCTATACGCTCTGCCGAGGGCGGTGCATCATCGAACATTAGAGGCAGACGCATCGAGGGTGAAGGCTCAAGTTCAGATGTCGACCCAGAGGAGGTCAACGAGTTCGTAGGTCGCCATACTCACGTGAGGTCAGAGCGGAGGGATCTGATCGCCACATAGTCATCCCAGGGGACTATAACTTATTGTCAAACTATGAGGTTGTGGCATCCGTTTTAGCTCCTCTATGTGCTACCCCTGAAAACGAGGTGCTCAGGGTAATAAGTGGCATGGAGTTATCTTAGAACGTCGCTGGTATGGCTTTGCAGGTAGGTTCCTCTTTTTTCCTTTCGTTGTGAGGCTTGTGCGGTGATTGTAGAACTGTATTTTATTTTTAACTTCTCTTTTTCTTTCGTGCTAGACCCTCATCATGGAGACCGAGTGCGAGCATCGGGAGAGGAGGAGGACGGTCGTATTTGGGAAGATGTCATCCAAGTATCAACGGTATCGTGCTAAGTATTGTGTGATGGCTGATATTTATACTCAAGACCCTGAGTTTCAGTTATTTTGTGAAGGGCTCAAATAGAGGGAGGACCAACTAGTGTGCAAGGTCAAAGAGCTGAAGGAGCGGGATGAGGAGCTCATGAAGGTTGTCGCCAGCAATAGTGAACTTGAGGCCTCCCTTAAGGTGAAGGAGAATGAGCTTGAGTTAAGCAAGGGGTGGTATGCTGATTTACAAGCGAGGGTGGCCGATTTGACTGCTGAATTGAGTGTGAAGGCGGTAGAGATTGAGGGGCTTAAGGGTGAGCTGGACGTTGGTGTTGATAAGCTGGCGATAGCTATTTCTGAAACGATGTATTTAGAGGATGCCCTCTATAGGTCGGAGCTGACTGGAGAGAGGAAGGCCTCCAATCTTATGGTTACGGGGCTTGAAAGGCATGTTAAAGAGTTGGAGGCAGAGCTATCTGTATTGAATGGGCAAGTGGCCTCGCTGAGAGCGGAGGATGCAACTTGATGTTCTCAACCTTCCACGTCCCATACTTCAGTCGATCCGATCGTGCCTCGTTGCTTATATGAGTTGTGGGTTCTTGTTGAGGTCCAACTTGACGTGTAAAAGTCTTTCGATGCTGAGGGGAGGGAAGCTGAGGTAGAGCTTCAAAATGTACATAAGGAAACTCGTGCCGCTCGTGAGACATGATATCAACTCGGATAAGGCGAACTGTCATGCTTCGGACTCTTGATACAAAGATTCTTACCTGATATTATAAACGTTAATACCACACAAGAGGGGAGTGATTTGTGTGGTACCCAATTTTTGCTCTAGAAGAACCTGGTTCTTCTAGGTGTACTTACTACTACTCTTTGCAGAATTAAGAGTATATACAATAAAGAACACAGAGATTTTTACGTGGAAAACACCTGGCTCAAACGGTGAAAAAACCACAACTTACTACTCAGTAGGATTTTCCCAAACATCCACTAAAATCAATGAGCCAAAACAGCATTTACAAAACTCTTGTAAACCTAAGGATTAACTCTAATCCCAGTGTGGCACACAGCCTCAACTGTTGCGACACTTTTAAGTTAACTCTAACTTGAATACTCAAAGTACCTAATATAATTGCTTCTATAAAAGCTGGAAAGGTACAATTTTAAACCACCTACTACAATTCAACTAGAATAAGAATAAACACAATGGAATTGGTTCTTCTATCTTGTCCAAGTAGCTTCAGGAATGCACACTTGAATCTCGCATAAATTGCTTGCAAAATTTCCTCGCTCTTTTGCTCTCAATTTAGTTTAACTTCTGCGTCTGTGCAATACCTGTAAAAGAGAACAATCACTGTTATATAATGAGTTAGTAATTCGAGTTTGATTGAGACTCAATTGCTGATCTTCCATCGAAGTTGAGTCCTTGAACAATACAAACTCCAACCATATCCTTTATCTGGATTGTGTCCTCTTCCCATGAGAAGACTTTCTCTCCTCATCCAATATGCAACCTTTTCGATTAGTTCAGGAGATATTGTTGCTTGATCACTGAGACTTATCTCCTTCACGTGTATCTCACATGTCTAGGTTGATAAATAATGTGTCTCGCATAATGGACCTGGTCTATGACTGAGTTCATTTGTCATTTTTCAAAACTTCACCTGAACTTGCGCCAACAAATTCCCCCTTTTTGATAATGAAACTCTGTGCTTTTATGGTTCAAAAAATCTACAAGAACTCAGCTTAACCATCAACACTTAACTTAGAATTTTAACTTATCATCAAGGATCAGGTTTAATTAGGTTATAAATATCACATTATTCAGAATAAAGATTAAAGCACAATATCTCTTTCCCCTTTTGGCATCATCGAAAAGTTGCATACATTGTGAATCTCATATATTAGTAATTACTTATGGCCACTTGGGCAACTGCAAGTGAAAACATGGATTAAATCATCAATAATCAACAAACACATTCAAACTATTGAGAACAAAATCTTCATAGAACAAGAGAAACAGTAGTTGTCATTGATAAGATATGTTTCCACCAACAAACCACAAAACGAAAGAAAAAACTTCCAAATCATGAGAAAAATAGAAAAAGTCCCTAACCTGGGTCACTAGGGGGTACTAAACTGGTTTAGAAGACAACAATTGAAGGACCTAAGGCTTGGAGGAACTAGAGGGCTGGGTTTGGAGAAGGTTGAGCATATTCTGAAGCTTCCCATCACTTTTCTCCTTTTCTTTTGCTAGCTCAGTTCTAAGGCCAACTCTTTCAGTTTCCAATTCCGCAACACGAGCCTGAAGCCTAGCAATTTCAACATCCTTAGTTCCACACTCTTGAACCAAAGACCTAACCTTGCTATTCACAGGTGTCTTCAGAGATGAACCAAGTTCAACTGGGATGGCATTGACAGGATAGTCAAAAGCCAATAAGGTCTTAACACCAAAATGCCCTTGCTTAATGCCATCTCCCATTTCTTCAAAGGCACCTTTAGCCTGTCCAGCACAGTACTCAGCATGAACCCATATGGAGTTGCATGTACCTTAGAGCCATTAATGACCCTGTCTAGTAATTTGTCAATGAAAGCAGGCCAATTTATCTGCATTCCTCTCACAAGACACTCCATAAGAACCAGGTCCATATAGTTGGCAGTATGTCTCCTCTCCTATCTGGGCAGCAGGCACTTGTTAACAAATTCAAACAAGACCTTGTGCTCAGGTCTCATCTCACCTTTCTGCACAAACCTGGCTTCAGGTACATCTTCAGCAGTTGCAGCATCACAAAAATTCCTAGTGATTTGAAGAGCAGTAGGGAGAGAATCTAGACATGGCCACCTTTGTCTTGTATAATCATCATACCCTTCACTAGGTATGTCCAGAATCTCACCTAGTTTAATTGCATCAAACTCCACTTTTACACCCTTCACCAGGCTGGAGACTGCCCTATTTTTCATAGTGACATTGGCCATAAACTCAATCGGTTCATTCCTAGCCAGCCTCCTATCCATCTCAAGGACCAAGTCCTTCCAACCTTGTGTAGCCAGGGCATCCACCAATCTTCTCATACCTGGCTCATCCAGGTCTCTCAATAGTCTTCCTTTTGAAAAAAATTCTTCTGCCAAAGATGGAAAACCTGTCTTGTTCCTTCTCAGATTCCTCTTCTTCTTCTCTGCCACTCCACTCTTCATCTTATTCAACAATTTTCTTTTGTTTACCCTTCACAGCAGACCTAGTTCTTTTAGCTAAAGAAGATTCAGCAGGTATAGGTACAGGTACAGGTACAGAGGAAGACATCTTGGAAGAAGTCTTGGAACTTTTTAGTTTGGGTGTTGGAACCTCTTCAGTTGTTCCTCTTTCTTGATGGACCAGTTCCAACTCCTCTTCTTCTTCTGCAACCTCAGAACTCTCCACAACCTTTGTTTTTCCCTTTTCCCTCTTTTTCTTCTTGCTCGTTTCCAGAGCTTTCTGTAATTCTACTTCACTTTGTTTGACCCTGCTCCTAGTAGCTCTTCCCTTAGGAAATGAAGGGATAGTAGGTTTTGGGGATGAAGTTTTGCTTTTCTTGGTTGGCTTGGAAGCAGTAGGAGCCTTTTGTGAAGAATCTTTGCGCTTCTTTGGATCATAACTGGCCCCAACCTTCTTCAGAAGATCAGCCAGAGTTTCCTCAGCAGATGAACCAGGTTCATCTTGTTGCTTGCTTAGATTAACAAGCCCTTCAGCCGCCTCCCCAGAACCACTTCCCCTTGACATGTTGCCACCTTCTTCGACACCTTCACAGATAGCCAATAATTTTTCTTTCTTATTTCCCCTCACATCACCACTTACTCTTTTTCTCTCTTTTTCTTTCTTTTTACCTTCGCTTATACTAGAATCAGCCCCCTTTACATCTTTAACAGGACCAATTAAGACAAGCCTATTTTCTACACTTTCAACCACATCAGAGAATACCAAGCAAGAATTTACCTCACTAGGGGTTTCTTGAATATTTTCAGTGTCAGAAGACCCATGTTCTTCACCTTCGTGGGCACAAATAAAATCATCAGACTCAGAGCTTGAGTTAGATTCTTGAGCATGACTTTCCTTCCTATGGCTAGCCTTCAATTTCTCACTTAGAGCTTTCCTTAAAGGTCCAGAAGCTACAATTTTTCTAGCTAGCATTTTCTGCCTACAAAACCTAGGTTTTGGGTTTTCAATAGGAGGAGTAGATGAGGATGTGTTAAAGGGAGATGCTGATGGGGGAGAGCCAGGATTATCTTGGGTATTAGTCATGGTGGATGGTTTCTTGAAAAAATTTGGGAATTTTGGAGAGAATAAGGGCGATTAGAACTTGAGAAGAGTTTTGACGGTTATGGACTAATGAAGGAGAGGTGTAGAGTATTTAAAGGTGATTAGACTTATATTCAATAACGGCAGCTTTTTCAGGGGTCAATTAGAAGTCTAATCAAGGTATAATTCCGTTCTCTTAGTGATTATTAGGCATCGCTAGATTTTAGGCAAAAATCACAGTTTTTAGAGTTTTAGGGGAACGAAACTGGTTCAATGCTCAACGGATATAATTTCAGGGAATTTGATGAATGTAGGACTTCTGCTCATGATTGGAAAAATAATCTTTCTAATTGTGCAGAGTATAGAAAACATACCTGAGCTTTTCATATGAACACATACTGATGAACCAGGTTCTTCATATAGAACTTTCTTGAACATGCCTCAAATGCCAAAATAGAAGAAACTTTGTAAGAGATCAGTGAATTATATATATACACATGTCACAGGAATATACTAATTAAAGTATGAAACTGAGTAAGAATTGATCTAGATATTTACACAAAGTTAGAACTCCTAACCAAAAAAAAAGTTCATTGTGCATTCTGAACTGGACCTATTAGATGATCTTAATCATCGCTGATTCCAACCTATTCCTCTTAAAGCTTTCTCTACTCAGTGCTTTAGTGAAAATATCAGCTATTTGTTTATCAGTAGCACAGAATTCTATTGAAATCAATCCTTTCTCATAGTTATCTCTTAAAAAGTGGTGTCTAACATCTATGTGATTAGTCCTCTTATAATGAACAGGGTTCTTTGTCATACTTATAGCACTAGTGTTATCACAGAATATCGGAATACATCCCACTTCAATTCCAAAATTTACCAGCTGTTGTTTGATCCATAGCAATTGAGCACAACAAGAAGCAGCAGCCACATAGTCAACTTCAGTAGTAGATAGGGCCATAGAATTTTGCTTTTTGGCAGCCCATGACACAATGCATGAACCAACGAAATGTGCCGTACCTGAGGTGTTTTTCCTGTCCACTAAGAATCCTGCATAATCAGCATCAGCATATCCTACTAGATCAAAATTACTACCTTTAGGATACCAAAGGCACAAATCAGTGGTGTTTTTTAGATATCTCAGTATCATCTTGACAGCAGTCAAGTGATACTCTTTTGGATTTGCCTGAAAACGAGCACAAAGCCCTACACTAAAAGCAATGTCAGGTCTGCTAGCAGTGAGATACAAGAGTGAACCAATCATACACCTATACAACTTTTGATCAACTGATGAACCAGGTTCATCAACATCTAATTTAGTGGCAGTTGCAATGGGTGTGTCTATTTCTTTAGATTCCTCCATTTTAAACTTTTTGAGTAGCTCTTTTGTATACTTTGTTGATGGATCATGGTTTCATTTGGACTTTGTTTGATCTGTAAGCCTAAGAAGAAATTAAGCTCACCCATCATGCTCATTTAAAACTCACTCCCCATTAGTTTTGCAAAGTCCCTACTTAGCTTATCAGTGGTGGCTCCAAAGATTATGTCATCAACATAAATTTGCACAACAAGGAGATCTTTACCTTTTTCCCTTAAGAATAAGGTACTGTCTATTTTACCTCTTTCGTAACCATACTCCAGTAGGAATTTGGATAGTTGTTCATACCAAGCTCTTGGGGCCTGCTTGAGCCTATAAAGAGCTTTGTCTAACTTGTACACATGCTCAGGAAATTCCTTGCTCTCAAACCCTGGAGGTTGTTTCACAAAAACTTCTTCTTTTAGGTAGCCATTTAGGAAGGAACTTTTGACATCCATCTGATGAAGAGTAAATTCCATATGTGCTGCAAAGGCTGTGAGAAGTCTGATTGCCTCTAGTCTTGCAACTGGAGCAAAACTCTCATCATAGTCTATGCTCTCCTCCTGGATGTAACCTTAGACCACCAATCTTGCCCTCTTTCTTGTAACTGTTCCATCTTCATCAAGTTTGTTCTTGAAGACCCATTTTGTACCAATGACTGATTTGTCCTAGGGTCTTGGTACTAGATGCCAAACTTGATTTCTTTCAAAATGGTTAAGTTCATCCTATATTGCATGCACCAATTTGCATCCTGCAAAGCCTCAACAACATTTTTAGGTTCAATGATAGACAGAAAAGCATCAAAAGCACACAGATTCTTTAATTGTGATCTGGTTTTAACTCCAGATGTTGGATTAGTGAGAATGTTCTCAATGGGATGAGAACTTTGATACTTGTGAGGTTTCACAACCAACTAGCTTCTGCTAGATGTTTCTGCCATATTCTGTTGCTGAGGAACAAGATCATGAACATGTTTCTTCAAGGAATTTATTTCAATTCCTCTTTGATTAGTTCCCCCTATCACGTTGCCCTGTATGGAAGAACCTGTTCCATTTCCTGTTCCTTCTGTTTGTACCACTTTGACCTGAGCTGATGCTTCAGTCAAGCCCTTTACTAATCCAATGGCTTCATCTTCATGTTCCTATATCTCAGAAAGAATGTTAGTTTCGTCAAATACTACATGCACACTTTCTTCTACACACAAAGTTCTTTTGTTAAACACTTTATATGTTTTGCTATGTGAAGAATATCCCAAGAATACTCCCTTATCACTTCTGGGATCAAATTTACCTGGGGAGGCTTTTCCATTATTATGCACATAGCACGTGCAACCAAATGCCCTAAGATGGGATATGTTTGGTTTTCTCCTTTTAAGTAACTCATAGGGAGTCTTCTCTACCAGAGGTCTGGTGATGAATCTATTGATTATGTAACGTGCAGTGTTTACATCCTCTGCCCAGAAGCTGTGAGGCAATTTACTAGAAAGCAGCATGGTTCTAGCCATGTCCTCAAGAGTTCTATTCTTCCTTTTAACTACTCCATTTAGTTAAGGGGGTCTAGGGGCAGAGAAATTATGATCTATACTATTTTCATCACAGAATTCAGCAACTTGGAATTTTCAAATTCAGTTCCATGATCAAACCTAATGGATGCAAGTTGATTTCCTAATTGCTTCTGATTTTTTATAACAAATGCAGTAAACATGTCAAATGATTCTTCTTTGGAGGTTGGAAATAGAACCCAGGTAAATCTAGAATAATCATCAACAAGCACCATTACATATTTCTTTCCACCTCTACTCATGATTCTCATTGGACCACATAGATCCATATGGACTAGTTCCAACGACTTGGTTGTACTTACCATTTTCTTGCTTTTGAAGGATGATCTTACCTGCTTCCCCCTTGCACATGCCTCACAAACTTTGTCTTCCTTGAACTTGATATTAGGTAACCCTATCACCAATTCTTTAGAGACTAATTTGTTAAGTTGATTTAGACTTGCATGCCCAAGTCTTTTGTGCCACAGGAAGGGATCATTAACCAACACACTCAAGCAAGTGAGTTCATTTTCTAAGAGAGTAGACATATCTACAATGTAAATATTGTTAACTCTTTTTCCCTGCAACACAATCTTGTCGGTGGTAAGGTTAATCACAAAGCATTTGGTGGGTAAAAGCCACAAGGTTATCTCTGTCATACAATTGTGACACACTTATTAGGCTATATTTCAAGCCATCTATCAGGTAAACATTCTCTATGGAATGAGAATCTGTCTTTTCTACCTTTCTAACCCAATGATCTCATATTTCTTTCCATTACCAAAGGAGACATTACCTCCTTTTAAGTTCTCAAGTGAAAGGAACTGGTCCTTGTTCCCAGTCATATGTTTTGAACAACCATTATCCATATACCATATTTGGCTACATCCTTTCACTTGAACCTACAAAAGAAATCAAAGGTTAGTCTTAGGAACCCAAACTAGTTTGGGTCCGTTTCTATAGACAAAAGGATGAATAAAATTCCCTCTTGCCCATCCAGGCACCTTACTTTTCTCTTAAACAAATGCCTTGTTCTTTTGACTGGCCTTTTCTTTTGCATTACATTTATTTTTGTAATGGACATTTTTGTCGCAGTGTGTGTAGATTTTATTTTTAGGAAGTGTAAGGTACTTGCTTTTAGGGTCCCATTTTGGAGCTTGAGTCTCATAGCCAAGTCCTCTTTTGTTGCTACTGTGATGCTCTTGCAGCCAAGAGAGTGCATCAAAAGCCTTGTTCCACTTGCAAGTTCTATCTAGTTTATGTTTCACCTTTCCTAGATCTTCCTTTAGGACTTTGATGAATTCATCTTTCTTATACAATTCATCTTTCGATTTTCCCAAATTTTTTTCTAGAGTGAGATATGTGTGATCAGCTTTCTTTTTTCCTATTTCTAGTTTTAGTTTTAAGTTTTCAGATCTAAGTTCTAGGACATTGTTATCAAGTTTAAGAACCCGGTTCTTCAACTCAGCATTTGTGTTATCACTCTTATTAGCCCTAGACTCTAGACTTTTGCATTTTGCTTTTAGGATCACACATTCCCTATCTCAGACTCATCAATGAAGTCTAGTAATAGCTCAGCTAATCTTTCTTTAGAAAAAATTTAATCTTGTCTTTGAGATGAAGAATGCTTACCTTTGGTTCATCATCTGATTCTACGATGGCCATCGGTGCTTGCTCTTCTTCAGCTTCATCTTCTGAGACTTCATCTGAGGTTTCTCCCCAAGCAGAAACCATAGCCTTGGTTAATCCTTTGTTCCTCTTTGGTTGAACCTGTTCCTTCATCATGTTCCGTCATTCAACCCTCTCTTGCTTCCACTCAATTTTCCATTGAGGGCAGTTCTTGATGATGTGATCAGTCTTACCACACTTGTAGTAGCCCTCATTGGTCTGTTTCTCATGAGCTCTTGACTTGTTGAAGGTTGTACCTCTTGAAAAACCCTTTCCTCTCATCAGGTACTTTTTGAAATCTCTAGCGATCATAGACATCTTATCATCTTCCAGATCTAAACCTTCAGCAATTCTGAGAGCTAAGCTTCTTTCCTTCTTGGATGCATCTATCTTCATAGTTTGCCTTCTCAATTCATATGCAGTGAGGTTTCCAATTAGTTCATCCAACCTGAGGGTAGAAATATTTTTTGATTCCTGAATAGCAGTAATTTTGCTTTCTCATGAGACTGGAAGAACCCTAATTAAGATTTTCTCAACCTTGTCTTCTTCAAGAATAATCCTTCCAAGAGATTTAAGTTCGTTTGTCAGTATAGTGAACCTAATATACATCTCTTGAATTGTATATCCTTCCTTCATAGTAAAATTCTCATATTAAGAATACAACAGTGTTCCTCTAGACCTCTTCACTTGAGGTGTTCCTTCATGAGCCACTTACAAGGTGTCTCAGATTTCCTTAGCAGTGGTACAACTTTGAATTATGTTTTACTCTTCAGGACCTAGTCCACACACAAGCCATTTCTTGGCTTTAGCATTTTTCTCCCACTTCCTCAGGTCTTCAGCAGTGCAGTCAGCCATTGTCTTTGGCACATCAACTCCTTCAGCATTCTTCTTTGTGGTTTCTAGGGGACCATTAGTGACTATGTCCCAGATTTCATAGTCTTCCTCTATGATGTGACCTCTCATCCTGTTCTTCTAACAAGAATAGTACTGATTATTGAAAAGTGGAGGCCTAACAGTGGATTGCCCTTCCCAGTTCCTAAAAAGTGAAGGCCTAGCAATGGATTGCCCTTCCCAGTTCCCAGGTGGTGCACTCATGTTGATCTTCTCCTAAGGTGTTAGCCTCTTCAAGGAGAACCTACTCTTGTACCAATTGATGTTCTAAATGTCAATACCACACAGGGGGGGTGATTTGTGTGGTACCCAATTTTTGCTCTAGAAGAACCTGGTTCTTCTAGGTGTACTTACTACTACTGTTTGCGGAATTAAGAGTACATAAAATAAAGAACGCAGAGATTTTTACGTGGAAAACACTTGGCTCAAAAGGTGAAAAAATCACGACCTACTACTCAGTAGGATTTTCCCAAACTTTCACTAAAATCACTGAGTCAAAACAGCATTTATAAAACTCTTGTAAACTTAAGGATTAAACTCTAATTCCAGTGTGGAACACAACCTCAACTATTGCGACACCTTCAATTTAACTCTAACTTGAATACTCAAAGTACCTAATACAATTGCTTCTATGAAAGCTGGAAAGGTACAAATTTAAACCACCTACTACAATTGAACTAGAATAAGAATAAACACAATGAAATTGGTTTTTCTATCTTGTCCAAGTAGCTTTAGGAATGCACACTTGAATCTCACATAAATTGCTTGCAAAATTTCCTCGCTCTTTTGCTCTCAATTTAGTTTAACTTCTACGTTTGTGCAATACATGTAAAAGAGAACAATCACTGTTATTTAATGAGTATCACAGTTTGATTGAGACTTAATTTTTTATCGAAGTTGAGTCCTTGAACAATACAAACTCCAACCCTATCCTTTATCCAGATTGTGTCCTCTTCCCATGAGAAGACTTTCTCTCCTCATCCAATATGCAACCTTTTCGATTAGTTCAAGAGATATTGTTGCTTGATCACTGAGACTTATCTCTTTCATGTGTATCTCACATATGTAGGTTGATAAATATTGTGCCTCACATGAAGGACCTGGTCCATGACTGAGTTCATTTGTCATTTTTCAAAACTTCACCTGAACTTGGGCCAACATTATCCTACCGGGGATAATGTGTAATCTTTTGTTTGTGTTTTCCTTTTGCTTTGGAGATTTTATGGGAGGGGGCATGCTTGAGCCCTTTTTGTAAGGATTAGTGTAAATAATATTTTGATGCAATGTAGACTTTATTTTATCGATGGGTTGGTGCTCTTTGTATTCTATGGTATCCAGGATACTTGTCGAGCTGTTGAGTTGATCTAACTTTTGGATGTGGTTGATTCCCCTTTTTTTATGGCCTTGACCATTGGAATGTTGCTTCGTACTTTTGACGGAGTAGGATCCCATCGTGGTTCGAACGAAGTCTCTTATTTTTTTCGATGGCCTTGGCCATTGGGATGTTGCTTTGAACTGTCATCGAAGTAGTATCCTGTCGTAGTTCGAACGAGGTCGAACTCATGTTTTTCGATGGCCTTGGCCATTCACATGTTTCTTCGAACTTTCATTGAAGTATTATCCCGTCGTTGTTCGAACGAGGCCGAACTCATATTTTGTTGATGGCCTTGGTCATTGGGATGTTGCTTCGAACTGTCGTCAAAGTAATATCTCGTCGTAGTTCAAATGCGGTCGAACGCATATTTTATCGATGGCCTTGTCCATTGGGATGTTGCTTCGAATTGTCGTCGAAGTAATATCTCATCGTAGTTCAAACGAGGTCGAACTCATATTTTGTTAATGTCCTTGGCCATTGGGATGTTGCTTTAAACTGTCATCAAAGTGATATCCCGTCGTAGTTCGAACAAGGTCAAACTCATATTTTGTCGATGGCCTTGTCCATTGGGATATTGCTTCGAACTGTCATCGAAGTAATATCCCATCGTAGTTCAAACGAGGTTGAACTCATATTTTGTCGATGGACTCGGCCATTGGGATGTTGCTTCGAACTATCGTCGTAGTTCGAACGAGGTCGAACTCATATTTTGCCAATGGCCTTGGCCATTGGGATGTTGTTTCGAACTATCATCGAAGTAATATCCCGTCCTATTTCGAACGAGGTCGAACTCATATTTTGTCGATGGACTTGGCCATTGGGATGTCGCTTCGAACTGTCGTCGAAGTAATATCTCGTAGTAGTTCAAACGAGGTCGAACTCATATTTTGTTGATGGCCTTGGCCATTGGGATGTTGTTTCGAAATGTCATCGAAGTAATATCCCTTCGTTGTTCGAACGAGGTCGAACTTATATTTTGTCGATGGCCTCGTCCATTAGGATGTTGCTTCGAACTGTCATCGTAGTTCGAACGAGGTCGAACTCATATTTTGTTGATGGCCTTGGCCGTTTCTTGTTGGAGGTTTGATCGTATTCTTGAAGGAAGACACATGTCGACTTTATTCATGAAATGGAAATTTGATTATATTCTTGTAAGAATCACATGTCGATTTTGTACATACGATGGAGATTTGATTATCTATATCCAGTCCCTTCATTACTTCGCTCTGGAGATCATATCGACGGGCAGGGTAATGAACAATATTTTGAACCTCGAGACGTTCCCATTGTCGCCTCATTAAGAACTTCACCGGGAAAACCCGATTGGGACAAAACTCAGGTGAGGGAAAAAGAGTACGACTTAGGTGGTGTCTTCTTTCAGAAGTGGAAGTATTTGAGATGGGCGACATTCTAATTTTTTGGAGTAGTTTTCCCTTCATTATTTCTAACTAGAATGCTCTTTTGTTTGCTGCGGCTGTGATATTTTATGGTCCATCCCAGTATGTTCCCGATTTTGCCTCATTAGGGACTTTCGCTGCTTCTGTTTTGGCTTTGAGGATGTAATCTCCGACTTTGAGAGGTTGCACTTTGGCCTTCTTGTTGTGGTGCCTTTCCACTTGTTGTTTCTGGGCGACCATTCTTACGTGGGCCATGTCTCTCCGTTCTTCGGCTTCATCCAGATCTTGTAGCCTGCTTTCATCATTGTTTGGTCCACTCTCATTGGAGTATCTCAAACTAGGCTCTCCGACCTCAATGGGTATAACTGTGTCATTCCCGTAGACTAGTGAATATGGCGTCTCACCCATGCTGGTTTTTAGTGTGGTGCGGTATGCCCATAATACTTTCGGTAGTAGTTGGGGCCACAGCCCCTTGGCATCCTCAGGCTTCTTTTTCAATATATTCAGTAGTACTTTATTGGAGGATTCAGCTTGACCATAACTGGCGGGATGATACGGTGTGGCGAGTATTCGTTTAATGTGCCATTTCTCGAAAAACTCGGTCATTTTCTTTCCAAAAAACCGAGGTCCATTTTCGCAACTGATTTCTTAGGGGATACCGAAATGGAATATTATATTTTTCCATATGAAAGCGATGACCTCTTGCTTGCATATCCATGTGTATGCACCAGCTTCCACCCATTTAGAAGAATGATTAGTTAAAACCAAAAAGAAACGTACTTTACCTCGTCCGAATGGGAGGGGTATGACTATATTCATCCCTCACTTTATGAATGGCTATGGTGAAGTGACGGAATGAAGGAGTTAACTTGCTTGATGTATCATAGGGGCTTACGTCTGACACTGTTCATATTTCCTGACGTAGTCCGTGGCTTCTTTTTTCATGGTGGGCTAGTAGTATCCGGTGATGAGGCAGCAGACGAAGGCATGGTTTCTTATGTGGGTGTCGCAGTGCCCTTCATGTACTTCTTCCAGTACTCGTCTTGTTTGGTTTGGCCCAAGGCACTTGCCCAGGGAGCCGCCGAACGTTCTTTTGTAGAGATCACCGTTTATAAGGTTGTATCTGGTTGCCTGTATCAAAAACTTTTTGGCTTCTTTCTTATCTTGCGAGAGCATTCCGTCCTGCAAATATGCTACAAGATAGTTGCGTCAGTCCCAAGTCAGGTTTACAGAATGTACCTCGACGTAGTTTATTTTGGAATGGAGAAGGGTGACCACGTTTTCCTTGTTGATATTTTTGGTGGCTACCGCTAGCTTGGCGAGGCCATTCGCTTCGATATTCTGAGCCCTGGGTATTTGCTCGAGGCGACATTCATCGAATTCTAGCAGCAGTTTGTGAATTTCTGACTGGTACTTTTGTAGTCTCTGTTCTTTTATTTGGAAAGTCACAGTGACTTGGTTCACCACGAGTTGAGAGTCGCAATGGAGGACGAGTCATCGGGCGTCGTATTTGATGACTAATTTCAATCCTTCAATCACAACTTCATACTCGGCCTCGTTTTTAGTCATCTCGAAGCGTCGTATGGACTGGAAAATTACTTCACCCATAGGAACTTCGAGGATGATTCCCAGTCCCGATCTCGAGGAATTAGATGCATCGTCGGTGTAGAGGACCTAGAGGTTGGTATGTGTGGAAGCGCGAAGCACTTCCTGCTCTACTTCAGGCAATATTTCCGCACTAAAATCAGCGAGAAATCGGCAAGAACCTGCGACTTAATGGTTGTTCGTGCTTGGTATATTATATCATGCTCGCTTAGTTCTATGGCCCATTTGGCCAATCTATCCGCTAACTCAGGTTTGTGTAGGATACCCCTTAGGGGTAAGGTTGTCACAACTTTTATGGGGTGACAATGAAAATATGGTCTAAGCTTTCGTGAAGCTATGACTAATGCCAAAGCTAGTTTTTCAAGGTGAAGGTACCTCGTTTCGGCATCGATTAAGGTTTTGCTGATATAGTAAATCAAAGATATCGTACCTTCATTCTTGCGGACTAAGACGGTGCTTACGGCGACTTCAGAGACAGCTAGATACACAAGTAGACTTTCACCTAGGTCTGCCTTGACGAATAGGGGTAGCGAAGATAGATACACTTTCAGTTTTCTCAGGGCGTCGATGCATTCTGCATTCCATTGCAGTCCGTGGTCTTTCCTTAGCACATTGAAGAATTTATGGCATCTATCCGATGATCGTGAAATAAACCTCGACAGGGCAGCTATCCGCCCTGTCAATTTCTGCACCTGCTTTTTGCTGGCCAGAACCTCTGATATTCCTTCGATGGCTCTGATCTGGTCTGGGTTGACTTGATACCCCTTTATGATACTAGGAAACGAAGGAATTTTTCTGAAGTTATGCCGAAGGTGCATTTTTTGGGGTTCAACTTCATCCCATATTGCCTCAATATCTCGAAGGCCTCTTTCTGATGGCCAATGTGATCCTCTTTCTTTGTTGATTTTAGTAGCATGTCATGGACGTAAACCTCCATGGTCTTACCGAGTTGTTCTTTGAACATTTTGGTGACTAATCTTTGATATGTCGCTCCTACATTCTTGATTTCGAACAGGATTACTTTGTAGCAGTTCGTTCCTCGATGAGTGATGAAAGTTGTCTTTTCTTGATCTTCTTCGGCCTTCAGGATTTGGTTGTAACCGGAATAGGCGTCCAAAAAGCTCAGTAATTCATGCCCTGTTGTTGCGTCGATGAGCTGATCGATGTGTAGTAATGGAAAGGAATCTTTAGGGCATGCTTTGTTTAGGTCAGTGAAGTCAACACACATTTGCCATTTCCCATTCTTTGTTTTTACCATGACCACATTGGCAACCTATTGGGGGTATTTCGATTCCTTGACGGA
This sequence comes from Nicotiana glauca, assembly GCA_026770625.1. Taxonomy (NCBI): domain Eukaryota; kingdom Viridiplantae; phylum Streptophyta; class Magnoliopsida; order Solanales; family Solanaceae; genus Nicotiana; species Nicotiana glauca. The sequence continues at coordinate 76,485 of MU758456.1, forward strand.
ACCATTGGCGAGTAATTTATCAACTTCATCGTTGACTGCCTCATTAATGGCATCATTGAACTTCCTCCTCATTTGCCTTACCAGGGGGTAAAGAGGATCAACGTTCAGCCTGTGTATGGGGATATCCCTTGGGGTTCCTAGCATATCTGAGTGGGAAAAGGCAAACAAATCGGCGTTGTTAGTTAAGAACTCACGATATTTACCTGGTTCCGAGAGGTTGTGTCTAACGTAGGCCTTTATCGTGCTATCGGTATGGCCTAGTTGAATGGGGTCAAGATCTTCTACGGTTTCTTTGCAAGCTTCTATGACGTCCGAGTCTTTAATGGCTTCTACTTGTGCGTCGGGTTTGGTTCCGAACATGGCTGATTGTTATGCCTCGGCACTTTCCCCTTTTAGTTGCTTGGTGTGTGTGCAGTCTTGGGCTATACGATAGCATTCTTGGGCGGTGTATGGCTCACCTCAGATGCTGAATATCCCCCATGGGGTGGGAAATTTAATTACTTGATAGAAACTTGACGGGACGACGTGCATGGCATGTATCCATGGTCGTCCTATGATGGCATTGTAGGTTGTTTCTTGGTTCATGACGTGGAATGTCGTTTCCAGGGTGACTCCTCCCGACAGGACGGGTAGTACTATTTCCCTAGAGGTTCGCTCCACTGATTATTAAAACTCGTTAGTGTTATGCAACGCGGTATTATTTTTTCCTCGAGCCTCATATGCATGAGAACTCGTGGGTGAACAATACACGCGGTGCTTCCGTCATCCACCATTATTCTTTTTACATCAGTATTCATGATGTGTAAAGTTATAACCAAAGCATCATAGTGAGGGAAAGACAAACCGTCGGTATCCGACTTATCGAAGATGATACTGTCTTCGAGGTCGTCATACCGTTCGTGGGCAACCGTCCATTTGAGTTTATGCATGGTGATGAATTTCACATGGTTGATTATCGTGTCCTTGTCGCCGCCAATGATCATTTGTATGGTACGAGTTGGTGATGGTGGTTTTGGAGGTCCTTGGGGTTGATCACGTCCATGAGCAAAGTTGGCCCTTCCTCGGTCGCTCAATAGTTCTTTCAGGTATCCCTGATTTAACATTCTTACCACTTCTTGTCGCAGACTTATGCAGTCTTCGGCCTTGTGTCCTCTTTCCTGGTGGAATTCATATAAAACATTCGGACTCCTGGTGCTCGAATCCGACTTCATTTTTTGCGGCCACCGCACCTTCGTGCCGAGCTTTTCTAGTGCGTACACTATTTCTGAAAGAGAAACACAAAACTTATGAGTAGATAACAGTGGAGGCATACCTCTTTCATTTCGGGGAGGGGGGTGCGGCATCTACGTATCGTGTTGGAGGTGGATTGGATGTTCGGATATAGGGCTGATGCCATTCCAGATTAAGATGCGGTAGTTGATCCCTTCGACTGTCATTGCGGCGATCTCTCTTTGTCTCGGTTTGAACTGATGTTAATCGTTGGAGCGGACCGTTCAGGTCATCCTCGCCTGCCCTCACTTCGGCATAATAGGCATTATGGATCTCTTCCCACGTAGTAGGGGGTACTTCATGAGTCTACTTTGTAGCTTTTTTGTTGCTTTTGACCCGCTTCTGTTCATCCCATTTTAAAAGGATGAAATTGCCATTCCTTTTGACACGTTCGGTATGCTCATCCTTACCCTATTGAATCAGGCTAAGAAATTCGGAAGTCTCCCGTCCATCGTTTGCTTGACGGCGAATATATCATTGACCCTGGCCTCTGCCTTTTTCGCTCCAGCGTAAGCGGTGACGAACTTATCTGCCATGTCTTCGAACATTGATATCAACCGCGATGGTAGTTTGGAATTCTATGTCAACGCTCCCCCTGTTAGAGTTTCGCCGAACTTTTTCAGTAGTACAGACGGCACCTGTTCCTTTGATAAGTCGTTACCTTTTGCTGCGATAACGTAGTGGATTAAGTGATCTTCCGGGTCTGTGGTACCATCATATATTTTCAAATATGGTGGCATTTTGAAGGTCTTTGGAATAGAATAGGGAGCTGCCCCTTCGCTATATGGTTGTTCGATGAATCGGGTAGTGGTAGTAGTTGTGACTAAGGGAGGTAGTGGGTGGGTGGTGGTAGGTTATAATGATGGGCAGTGACGGATGTAGTTGTTGATGGTAATGGGGTGGTCAGTCGTGGTAGTTGGGGTATATGAATATTGATTGTGGGTGAGAATAATGGTAGTCGGAGTGGTGGGGATAGTAGGTGGTGATAGTAAATAATGGAGATTATGATTGAGGACGATGGTGGCGGTGGTGGCGGCATGGTGGTAGTTGATAATGGTGGGCGGTGACGGCAGTTAATAATGAATATATGATAACATCTTAATGAACCTAAGTCTATGTTATAGATCGTAATCATACAGACCTATTCAGACTCATTAAGTAGTTGTGGAGTAAAAAACCATATACACTTAATGATTAAGATCTGAATAATTAAGATTCAGACTTTAAAAACAAACGCATCTAATGTCTATGATCTGAATGATGAAGATTCAGATCTCTATTTGGTGCAAACAAATGAGGCTTAATCAGTAATATCAATTGAATTTCCCCTTTCTCTACTAATAAACGAAATAAAAAATGTTGATCGTACTTCAGAAACTAAGGGTAAAACCTCACAAGTAAAAAAAATTAAAGTAACGTTTCGGCCTTAAAAATGAGGTCCTGCAAATTTGAAGCTAACGAGGGTGTTTGGCTAAGCTTATAAGTCAGTCAACTTGGCTTAAAGTACTTTTTATTTTATTTTGCGCGTTTGGTAAAATTGAAAGTGCTTATAAGTGAAATGCTTATAAGGCAAAAATAAGTCAAAAGTCATAAGTTGGTCTCTCCCAACTTATCAAATTTCAGCTTATAAGCACTTTAGGTTGATCCAAATATTTACTATTCTATCCCTAAGATACTTCTTTTTTAAAACAAAACTATTTGTATACCCAATTCTTCAACTGATTATTATTAATTTTGGCACTTTTATTCAAACACGTAACTGTTTATTTTTTAAATCAGTTTCTTTCAGCATCTAATCATTGTCAGCTACTCTAAATCAGCTAAGCCAAATGGGCTAATGTCCTTAAAAAAACTAAAGTATATAATACCATGATTTACACAATTTGAAAGGAGTCTTAGAGCAACGGCTAAGTTATTTTTATATGAATTTTGAGTTACAGATTCGAGTCACGAAAAGTGTCAGTAAATCTCATATTAAGATAGATTGTTTATATCATAATTCTTAGATTGCAGCCTTCCCCGAACCTATATGAACGCAAAATAACTTATGCACCAGATTTCCTTTACGATTTATACAATATAAGGCTGTACGGTGGGCCGGGCCCGGGCCTAAATGGGCCAAACGGGCCAGGCTTAACGGGTCTGGGCTTAGCGGGCCTGAGCTCTGGCAGTCCCGGGCCTCACGATCCCGGGCTTCGTGGACTCAACGGGTGAGACCAGCTCGTGACGAGCCTAAGCCCATATGGTCCTGGGCTAAACGGGTCGGGCTCGTGGGCTTAGCAGGCCTAACGGGCTTTTTTATTTCCGGACTTTTTTTTTTAATTTTTTTTGTTTAAGACAATTTCTTGTGAACCATATCATGACTATATAAAAATATATGTAGTATATATGTAAAAATCTAATTATTAAAGTGCTTGACAAAAAGGTAAAATAATAAAATAATAGTAAAATTAAATTGCCATGCATAATAAATTAATAACAAAGTACAACATGAAGCATAAATACGTCTAATAATTTTAAAATAACACAAATTGTTGAAAAATCTTAAAGACGAATTCGCGGATAAATTCCATCAACACAATACTTTATATGCCTCCTTAAAATGCCCCAGGTACACCCTGAACGAAAATTTAAGATTCTTTCACAGTTCTTGCACTTTAATCTTTGGCATTTTTCATTTTCTTCAAGCACTTCATAGTAATGTGAAATAAATAAGCGCACTCTTTCTGAACGAGGCATGATGTAACTTGAAAATTAAGATTGAAACTTGAAGTCTTGAGAGATTGAGAGAAATTTAGATTGATAGATTGAGAAANATGGCTATTTGTGCAATATGACCTTTTTCTCATTGGGATTTGGGGGTGGGGACCTCATTTTGAAAAATCTTGTTTTGTAGTATATATAGTATATATATATATATATAGTATGTTATGTTATGTATGTGTGTGTGTATATATATATATATAGTATGTTATGTTATGTGTATATATATATTAGTTTATATATTTTCTTGTAGTATATATTGTATATTATGTATATATATTATAGCTTATATATTTTCGCAAGTTAAAGACAAAAAAATATTGCAAAAAGATATTTAAGGGCATGTCTTATAATTTTGTATTATATATAGTATACTAGTATAGTGTGTGTGTGTGTATATATATATATATATATATATATATATATATATATGTTATGTATATATATATTAGTTTATATATTTTCTTGTAGTATATATTGTATGTTATGTATATATACTATAGCTTATATATTTTCGCAAGTTAAAGACAAAAAAATATTGCAAAAAGATATTCAAGGGCATGTCTTATAATTTTGTAGTATATATATAGTATACTAGTATAGTATATATTATTAACAAAAATGACATATCTTTCTTAGTCTTCCTTCCCCCCATGGAATGAGCACAACAAGGTACTAATACCACCATTAAAAGGAAAAAACTAAAAGAAGATGTGCGAAAGTACAAGTTACCATAATCTACATTGTATCTCTAACAAATCTCATAAATCCTTCAAGGTTCGGAGGAGGTTCCGTTGGTGGTGGTGGAAAAGAAGCTTGTTCATCACCACTTCCGGGCGAAGCAGCATCCTGCGCAAGTTCCGATAGTATTTCTTCATAAGCTTCATCGACTTCCGGTTGTGATTCTGCAAGTCCAAAGTTTCTTCTTTCCGAGCGGATCCAATCTCTGAACAACACTGATTTTTCCAAGCTCTCCNTGTTTTTAAGCCCGCTACTCTTTTAGACGATTGTGAACTAGATGAAGTAGGGGTTGGAACATTTGGCCTAGCATGATCTAAGGCAAGTTGATAAGCATTATAAATGGTTTGAGCATTTATTTTAATTTAGGCTTTTGCATCTCCAAGTGTAGTAAATTCCTCATGTGAAAGATCTAAACTCTTATAAATATTGGAGTACCAAAAGTGAGGACCTCCTAATTTCATTGTAGGATTTAACATTGCAGCAACACCAAAAATAGGGAGGATAGGGAAAAAATATTTTTTAAATTTTTCTTTCATTGCATTTATAGTAAGTTGATAAATTTCCCCACCCTCCGAAAATTCAACAAACAAATCGCATAGTGCTGCAATATAAACTAAACAATTAGAAATAGTAGGATAGTATTGTCCAGAAAATGCATAAGTAGCAATTTGAAAATGTTCTAAAAAATCTATTAGAATTTTAACATTCGTCCAATCTTGATTTGTAAGGATTTCATCATCATCCTCACCACCATCACGAGAATTAAACGTTGCATTTATTGGGTTCCTATATTCATATGCAACAACTAAACTTTCATATATGTAATTCCATCTAGTCGGACATGGTTTAGGAACTTTTCTTTCTCTAAGGCCATATTCAACACATTTTTTGAAATATTCTCTAAGTCTAGTTCTACGGTTTGAATAAAAAAGCCAATTAAGAGTCATTCTAACCTTTTCAATTTCTAAATTTAAAATGCGCATAC
>MU758456.1:83798-95112 GCA_026770625.1 Nicotiana glauca
TAATTCTTCACGATCTTTATTAGGATCGTAATATAAAATACCACCGGTCACAGTGTTAATTCCCGGTAGAACTAGATTTGAACCTGTACTAGGGTTAACAGCAGAATCAACATTTGTCCCCTCCTGTTGTGCTTTCATTTGTAAATATTTAACTTTATCTCTAGGGTGTGTTTGTATGTGCCTAGCCAAACTACCCGTACCGCTACGGTCTCCAGTATATTTATGCGNTGATGTTTCTAGGCGTTTAGAAAGTTGTCTACTAAAAGTAGGGGTTTCTACAGGTGGGTTAGGCGGGGAATTAGTTGGGTTATTAACAGGACTAATAGGTGTATCATCTAAATCCGGTTGGGTTTCTTCTACATCCTCATTTTCCTCATTATTTTCTAAGATAGTTTTATTAGGATAAAGAGCATTCATACCTTCTTCATCTAATCGTTGACCTGGTGCAACATTATGGCAAAATTCACTATCCAAAAATTGAAAACAAGGGTTATCACTATCAAGAATAATAGGAGCAGCAGAACGGGTAACAGGTCTGGGTTGGGGAGCCGGGGGGAAGGGTAGTAGGTTGGCGACTACTTTCACCAATTTTAACTTTTCCCTTACCACCAAACATTTTTTTCAAAGAAAATGCCATAGTCTAAAACACACAAAAATATATTCTTAAAAATTAAGAGTTGGAACGAGTTTACCGAATTGCCGAACAACTTCTTGAAAATTGAAAATCCTTGAAGACTTGAATACTTCAATTCACCAACTTCACAATTTTTTACGAAATTGCAGTAATAAAATAAGCAGTTATAGAAGAGAAATTAGATATAGATTGAGATAGATTGAGAGAGATTGATGAATTGGTGAGTAAAAATGAAAGAATGAAGGGGTATTTATAGTTGAAAAATGGGAAAAAGTGTAATTATATAAAGTTTGGGGTTAAAATAAAGTATGGGGGCCAAATGACTATTTTTTAAAGTGACCAACGGCTAAAATTGAAGTCCAACGGCTAGATTTTAAAAATCTAACCGTTGGTATTTAAAAAAAAAAAATTAAAAAATGGCCGTTGGAGCCCGTTAGGACCGTTAGGACCGGTCCAAGCACGTCTGCAGGTCCCTAGCTTAGCAGTACCGGGCTCCTGGGCTTGCCACTTTTAACCGGCCCGTCACGGACTTCTTGCACCATCAAGGACCGGTCCACCAGGACCAGCCCGCCAAGCCCGTTTAGCCTGCGGGCCTGGTCCGGTCCCCGTCTCAGTCCCGCTCACAGTATACTCTTAATACAATATGGCTCCACTAATTATATCAAAGTAGGCAATACATACACGGGGACATCTCCAAACTACCACATGTACGGTCCACGTGGCAAGATCATTAATGTAAGTAGGAAAACAAAGGAGATGGTAACAGTGGGGTACACACTGGAAGCTAAAGGACAACTCATCTTAAAAGAAAACCTACCTACCAAATCCAACTCTATCTCTTCTTTTCTTACCAACTTGGTCAAATTCTTTCTTTTCCACTTTGCTATACATTTGTAACCTTTCATATATTACATTCAGAGTTTTAATTCAAATTTTATATAGAAATAAAGTTTAATACATTAAATGGGTAAACGAAAAACGTTACACTATCACTTCAATTTAGCAAATTATTATTTTATTTTTTAAATTATAATATCATGTTTGATGCTAAGATTTATTATAAGTTAACTTAACTTCTTTTTTTTAAATAATTATGGTATCTGAGCCACCTTGCGCACATCCATCAATGCTTGAACATATGCACACATTTATAAGTTAAGAATCGGGTCATGGAACATAGGTACATTGACAAGTAAGTCTATAGAGTTGGCAAAGATTCTCCAGAAGAGGAGGATCAATATAGCGTGTGTCCAGGAGACTAGATGGGTAGGGTCGAGGGCGAGGGACGTGGACGGGTATAAACTTTGGTACTCAGGAGTCGAGAGAGGTAAGAATGGAGTGGGTATCTTGGTGGATAGGGAACTCAGAGAGTCGGTGGTTGAGGTCAGACGAGTGAATGATAGATTGATGATTATTAAGTTGGTTGTTGGGGAGCACACTCTGAACGTCGTCAGCGCCTATGCGCCGCATGCGGGCCTAGATGAGGAGGTTAAACGACACTTCTGGGAGGGCTTAGATGAGATTGTGCGTCAGGTGCCGCCTTCCGAGAAGTTGTTCATAGGAGGAGATTTTAATGGCCATATTGGGGCTACAGCAGATGGCTATGGCGAGGTGCATGGAGGCTTTGGTTTTGGGGAGAGGAACATGGGAGGAACTTCGTTGTTGGACTTCGCTAAGGCTTTTGGGCTGGTAATTGCAAACTCTAAGTTCCCGAAGAGGAAAGAGCATTTGGTTACTTTTCAAAATGCGGTAGCAAAGACCCAGATTGACTATCTCCTCCTCAGGAGGTGTGACAGCGGGTTATGCAAGGATTGCAAGGTGATCCCGAGCGAGTCACTCGTGACGCAACATAAATTGTTGGTGCTAGATGTTGGTATTAGGTCTAAGAGGAGGAACAAGTCTGCTAGGGGAAAACCAAGAATCAGGTGGGGAGCTTTGACTAAGGATAAAGCCCAAGAGTTGGAATGTCGGTTGTCGGCTATGGGAGCTTGGAGGAGTAGTGGGGACGCGAACACTATGTGGTCAACGACAGCAGAATGTATAAGGGAATCTGCGAGAGAGGTGTTAGGGGTCTCATCCGGTGTTTCTGGCGGGCACAAAGGAGATTGGTGGTGGAATGAAGTGGTCCAAGGAAAAGTGGAAGCGAAGAGGGCAGCATACCAGAAGTTAGTAGAGAGCATAGGCGAGGACGAGAGGAGAGTGTGCTTGGAGAGATATAAGGTAGCTAGGAAAGAAGCTAAATTATCGGTCTCGGAGGCTAAGAATGCGGCTTATGGTCGTATGTACGAGGAACTGGGGGAAAAAGGCGGGGAGAAGAGGTTATTCCGGTTGGCAAAATTGAGAGAGAGGAAGGCTCAAGATTTGGACCAAGTAAGATGTATTAAGGACGAAGATGGTAGAGTATTGGTGGAAGATGCCCAGATTAAGAGAAGATGGCAAACTTACTTTCATGAACTTCTGAATGAGAAAGAGGATCGTGATATTGTGCTAGGAGAATTGGAGCACTCCGAAAGCCGTCGTGACTTCGGGCCCTGCAGGCGTATCGAGGTCGAGGAGGTCGTGGGGGCTATGCGTAAGATGAGTAGGGGCAGAGCGACTGGGCCGGACGAGATTCCGGTAGAATTTTGGAAGTGTGCAGGGAGAGCAGGCATGGAGTGGTTGACTGGGTTGTTTAATGTTATTCTTAAGGCGAAGAGGATGCCGGATGAGTGGAGGTGGAGTACGGTGGTTCCATTGTATAAGAACAAAGGTGATATCCAGAGTTGTAACAATTACAGGGGTATCAAATTACTGAGTCATACCATGAAAGTATGGGAGAGGGTGGTTGAAGCGAGAGTGAGGATGACAGTGTCTGTATCCGACAACCAGTTCGGGTTCATGCCGGGTCGTTCCACCACAGAAGCTATACACCTTGTTAGGAGGTTGGTGGAACTGTACAGAGAGAGAAAGAAGGATTTGCACATGGTGTTTATTGACCTAGAGAAAGCATATGACAAGGTTCCTAGAGAAGTTCTCTGGAGATGCTTGGAGGCAAAAGGTATGCCGGTGCCTTATGTTATGGCAATTAAGGACATGTATGACGGGGCTAAGACTCGGGTTAGGACAGTAGGAGGGGACTCTGAGCCTTTTCCGGTCGAAATGGGATTACACCAAGGCTCTGCGCTTAGTCCATTCTTATTCGCCCTGGTGATGGATGCGATATCAGGCCATATTCAAGGGGATGTGCCATGGTGCATGCTATTCGCCGATGACATAGTTCTGATTGACGAGTCACGAGCCGGTGTTAACGAGAGATTGGAAGTCTGGAGACAGACTCTTGAGTCGAAGGGCTTCAAGCTAAGCAGGACGAAGACGGAATACCTCGAGTGTAAGTTCAGCGCCGGGCCGGGGGAAGTGGACGTGGATGTGAGGCTTGAGTCACAAATTATCCCAAATAGAAGCAGCTTCAAGTATCTTGGGTCGATTATCCACGGGGGAGGGGAGATCGACGATGATGTCACACACCGTATTGGTGTAGGATGGATGAAGTGGAGGTTAGCATCTGGAGTCTTGTGTGATAAGAGAGTGCCAACGATACTCAAAGGTAAGTTCTATAAAGCGGTGGTTAGACCGGCCATGATGTATGGGGCTGAGTGTTGGCCTGTTAAGAACTCACATATCCAAAAGATAAAAGTAGCTGAAATGAGGATGTTGAGGTGGATGTGTGGGCACACTAGAAAGGATAAGATTAGGAATGATAGCATTCGAGAGAAGGCGCACGTGGCCCCTATTGATGACAAGATGCGGGAAGCGAGGCTCAGATGGTTCGGTCATGTACAGAGGAGAAGCCTAGATGCTCCAGTAAGGAGGTGTGAGCGGTTGGTCGTGGAAGGCACGAGAAGAGGCAGAGGGCGGCCAAAGAAGTATTGGGGAGAGGTGATCAGGCAAGATATGGCGAGGCTTCAGATTTCCGAGGACATGGCACTTGATAGGAAGTTATGGAAGAAGAGTATTTCGGTCATAGGCTAGGAGGTAGTGGACTAGTTCGGTGGGTTTTTGTCTAAGATAGCTAGGGGCAATGTCGAGTTTTACTATTATCTATTTACGATGTAGGATCGATTTCCAAACCATCATTTCTGCTTTGAACTATTATTATTATTATTTTTCTTCACCTGCTTTCTCTGTTCCTTTTACCATATGATTTCCACGGTGAATCTAATACTCTCTTCTTTTGTCTTTTTTATTATATTGAGCCGAGGGTCTTTCGGAAACAGCCTCTCTGCCCTCTTGGGGTAGGGGTAAGGTCTGCTTACACACTACCCTCCCCAGACCCCACTTGTGGGATTGTACTGGGTTGTTGTTGTTGTTGTTGTTGTTGTTGTTGTTTTACTGCTAGGATTTAAACAAGAAACCTCATGATTCTCGCCATTTCATTGACCGCTAGACCCAGTGGCGAAGCCGCATGGTTATAAAGGTGGTCAGTTGACCATCCTTTATCGAAAAATTACACTGTGTATATAGGTAAAATATTATATTTTAAAGGTATACAACACATATTAAACACCATTCGTCGTATATTTTTTCACCTTTTTAAAATTTGAACACCCGTGAAGAAATTTTTAGCTTCGCCGTTGGCTAGACCACATGGTTGGATGCCGACTTAACTTGATAGTATAAAACCCTTTATATTTTCAATGTACATAAAATAGCAAATATCATATTTACAATTAAAAAAAAATCTTAAAAACATATACTCCTATACGAAATTCGCAAATATTCTCACAGAAGAATATTACTATCTCATGGTATCCTATACTTGCAAACTTAAAATTCTAACTCTTTTTCTACCTACTATTTTCTCCACACACACTCTCTCAACTGTAAGAATTTTTTTTAAAAATAAAGACACTTGAGGAAAAGGCAATAGTTCCAAAGTCTTCCAATCAAACTCATAGCCCCTACCTAATTACCCTTTACGCCTACCCCACCACACCCCTAAGATATATAGCTTCTTCTATTCCCTCTTTCTCCATTAGAGAAACTATATGTACCAAACAGCTTCAGTCTTATCAAGAAGAGAAATTAATAGAGTAGTAGTGACAGAGACATAGTAGGGGTACGTAGTTATTGGTTTTCTCTATCAATATCCTTCTTCTATAGTTGTACCCAAAAGTCCAATTCTTGAAATCAAACAAGTGTTCTAAGTCATGGGACGTTCACCTTGTTGTGAAAAAGCTCATACAAATAAAGGAGCATGGACTAAAGAAGAAGACCAACGTCTCATCAATTACATCCGTTCTCATGGTGAAGGTTGCTGGCGTTCTCTCCCTACAGCTGCAGGTACTACTCTTTCCTTCCCTTTTTTGAGATTTGAAGGATTGATCATGAATTTCAAATACGAGATGATTAATTCATTAAGTTTCGGCTCGAATCCTTTATATATAAACAGCTTTTTTCATGTGAAAATAAATATAGATACAATTACATGTGTATTTTAGATTTCATACTTTTTACTCGATTATACGTATAAATTTTGGATCCTCCACATCATAGTAATTTGATCTATCTCAAAAATTAATTTTGCTTTTCTGAGGTTTGGTGTCTGGAGGAAAAAATTAAGATTCTAAACTTAAGCTTGTCTTTTTATTTTATTTTTGTTGATATTGTGTAAAGTTTCATTTTTTTTGTGTTTTTGAACTTTTTAGGATTGCAAAGATGTGGAAAGAGCTGTAGACTGAGATGGATAAATTACCTAAGGCCTGATCTCAAAAGAGGGAATTTTACTGAAGAAGAAGATGAATTGATCATTAAACTCCATAGTTTACTTGGAAACAAGTATACCACTATATCTTCTCTTGTTCTTTGCTATTTTTATTTCATTTTTTTGCTTCCTTATAATTATTCCTGTTTGGCTTTGTTTTGCTGATCGAAATATGTATGGAAATTCGTATAGAAAGTCAATTTTTTATTTTTTTAAACTTGGGACCACATTAAGAAATTAACAAAAAGAAGGCTAGATGGTCCAGAGTAGTTAATTTTTCCACAAGTGAGGAAGGACTTCTCTGTTTCTCGAAATACCAAATCAGCAAATTCTTGAGATTCTAAAGTTCTTTTTGTTAATTTATTTTTATTATTATTATTATTAACCAAAATGAAATTAAAAAGATTAAGCTAGGTTGAAACATTTTCGATCGCAAATAGGTAGGTGGAAGTTAATTACAATTGGTTAAAATTTTCTCATAAAACAAGTAAAATTCTTAAATTTGTTGTTACTCACAAAAAAAAAATAACAAACTTTTTTTTCGTTTATATATTGTCTAATCATAAAACATCATAGATTTGATTCCAATATATAAGGACTAATGTTTTTCCTTTTCTTGTTAATTTTACTAATTTTCTGATACTATTTATTTGTAGATGGTCTGTTATAGCCGGAAGATTACCCGGAAGAACTGATAATGAAATCAAAAACTATTGGAATACACACATTAAGAGAAAACTCATTAGCCGTGGCATTGATCCTCAATCTCACCGTTCACTCAACGCTGCCGCCACCTCCACCACCGTCTCCGCCGTTACCGCCACCATCTCTACCACCACAACCAAAAACATCTGCATGGACTTCAAAAACGACAACGTTGACCAAAAACCACATATTATAAACCAGAGCTATAATACCACAGATTCATCATATGATGAAACAAAATGCAACAGTGGTACTACTACTGAAGAAACAAAGCCACTAGAAATTCCACAGAAAAGTTCACAGCAACTGATGATAAATCTTGAACTTTCAATAGGGTTGCCATTACATACTAAGACGAATGATCATATTTCTTCAGCTGAGTCAACAGCATCATACAACTTCTTGGCGGCGGTTGCACCACCGCCGACGGCTGCAGTACCAGTGACGTCCGCGACGGAGATGGTGGCCAAAACAGTTTGTTTGTGTTGGCATATCGGATTTCAAGGTGGTGGCCAGTCTTGTGGTAAATGTAAAACCGCAACTGGATTTTACAGATATTGCTGACCTTTTTGAATAATTAAGTAATTTTATTAATACCATTTTGGACAAGTGAATAATTTTTTTCTAGGTTTAGATATTTCTGTTTTCATTTTTTGAACATCTGGATGCATAAATTTTTTGCCGTCTAGTTGTAATCATCAATGCAGAAATCTTGCAGTGCATTTGTATCAACAACGTAACTTACCACGTTTTGAATTGAAAGAGTATTTAATTTTTATTTCTCTTATGAAACAATGAGTTACACAATTTCATAACTTTTTCAGCTAATTTGTTTTGAAACAAAAAAGAACTTGCTAACTTAATCTGGAAAAACACATGACGCACTCTTTATATAACAAATGGAATGAGCAATCAATAGAAACAATTTACTATGACAAAATTCTAAATATTAGTTTTGTTTGTTTGTAATTTTAATGTTCCATAATATCGTATAATAATTGATGCATTTTTCAATAATCGAATAGTGATTTGGTTTTGTTCCTGCATAGTATATTGCCTTTCTGGTTTGGCAAAAGGCACTTTTTCACGTAAATTCCGTGTGGAAAGCGCGCATCGTTTTCTTTTTCTTCGGTCTTTTTCACACAGTCATTTAACGCTTACTTCTACTTTCGTACTCCATAAAAGATGAAGCTGTTTGTACGAAATTAAAATATTTAATTTTTTTGTATAAATTTTAGACAATACTTCAAAAAATTAGAATATGTTTATATTCTCAGAAACTATAAAAAGAACTGCAAATCACATCCACTATGGTTGAACTTACTGATATATTTTAATATTATAATATTAATTTGACTTTGCAAATAATAGTAGCATCATCTAATTTCAAACGAATGGACTGTTTTATTATATTTTGTTTTTACTGCTGTTATTGTTCTTGTTGCTGGTATAATCAATAGTGGTATTAACATGTCTCGTGATCAAAATTGAAAATTCCATTGAATCTCATAGCCCTACCACACTGGTGCAAGTTGATAACCGTTGTTATGGGAAGACTTTTATTTTCTAAGGTTTTTTTTTTACACCTTTTCCTTCCTCTTTGAGCGGTCAGAAAACATCCAACCATTTTCCAAAGGTTTTTAATTTCTTCTTACCAAAGTTCTTTTATTTTAAAAAAAAATATTAAAAAAAACTTTTTGAGTATGGAATTGACAAGATCCGACCAACCAGATCTTATCCGGAGGAATTCATCTTGCTGCAGATTCTAATTTTGACTAACAAAAGACACATGATTTTTATCTGCTGTGCATATATATGTATAGACAGTGGAGCCAGCAAAAATGTGAACATAATAAACTTTTGTAAATGGGTGGTTACAAATTTACGAGCCAAAAAGTCAGCTGAATTAATAGTGTTAGAAAAATCCATTGGAGAGCATAGAACACGTGAGGAAGAAGAAGAGAGAATTTGGGAAATTTCCAACTGACTTTTCTGTATTAACTGAAGTAGTTATATACAACTAATAACTAATAGAAAAGAACTAAAATAATAAGAGACCCCCTAACTCCTACTAATTATAGTTGAGTCCTATTTCTAGTTTATAATTCTCCTAACTTCCAATACTCCCCCTCAAGCTGGAGGGTGTAGAATGTTTAACACTCCTAGCTTGCTAAGTAGAAAATTATGCTGCACAGATATCAGCCCTTTGGTGAAGAGGTATGCCTGTTGCTCTTTTGTAGAGACATATTGTGTAGCCAAGGTCCCATCCTTAATACGTTCACGAACAAAATGACAATCTATCTCGATGTGCTTCGTACGCTCATGAAAAATAGGATTTGCAGCTATTTGCATTGCTGCTTTATTGTCACAGAACAGTGTAACAGGTTTAAGAACCTGCATTCCCAACTCTGAGAAAAGTCCCAGCAACCACACTATTTCTGAGACTGCTGATGCCATGCTGCGATATTCTGCTTCAGCACTGCTTCGTGAAACAGTGTGTTGTTTCTTAGATCTCCACGAAATCAATGAATCACCAAGTTTGACTGCATATCCACTAACAGACCTTCGTGTCATTGGGCATGTTGCCCAGTCAGAGTCACAGAAAGATGTTAGTGTATCTACATTCCCTCTATTCAATAGGACTCCCATTCCTAGTGTACCCTTCAGGTATTTCACCACTCTAAAGGCTACCTCCATGTGTGACCTTTTTAGGTAGTTGCATAAACTGACTTAAGGTTTGAACTGCATAGCTAATGTCTGGTTGAATAACTATTAGATAAAGCAATTTTCCTATCAGTTTCTGATACTTGTTTGCATCTACCAAGGGATCTTCATCCTGTACTCCAATGACCTTGTCATATTCCACACTGGTAAGCTTCTAATTGATTTCAAGTGTGGTTGAAGCTGGCTTTGCACCACTCAATCCCACTTCAGAAATTAGCTCTAAATTATATTTCCTATGATTAGGCAATATCCCATGCTTAGATCTCAACATTTCAATCCCTAAGAAACACCTCAATTCTCCGAGGTCCTTAAGTTTGAATTGTTGATGCAGAACTGCTTTAGCTTCATCAATTAGATCCTTGTTGCTTCCGGTCAATAACAAGTCCTCAACATAGATAAGGATGATGACAATATCCTTCCCAGATCTCTTAGTGAACATGGAATAGTCATGAGTGCTTTGTGTAAAACCTGATCCCACCAGTGCTTTTGTGAGTTTTAAGTTCCACTGCCTAGATGCTTGCTTGAGCCCATATAGGAACTTATTTAGCTTGCATACCTTCTGCTCTCCCTGCCTTTGAAAGCCTTGTGGTAAGTCCATATAGACTTTTTCAAATAAATCTCCTTGAAGAAAGGCATTAAAGACATCCATTTTATATAAGGATCAATCCTTTGCAGCTACAAGAGCTATCACAGACCTAACAGTCACTATTTTTGCAACTGATGAAAATGTCTCATGATAGTCCAACCCTTCTTGTTGATTGTATCCTTTTGCCACTAATCTTGCCTTGAGCCTCTCAACTTCTCTATTTGCTTGGTATTTTATTTTGTACACCCATTTGGATCCAATGGGAGTTTTATTTGGTAGCAGGTCAACTACCTCCCAGGTTTTATTATCTTCAAGTGCTTGAATATCCTACTTCATTGATGTGATCCATCTCTCATCTTCCACTGCTTCCTTAAAGTTACAAGGCTCCCTCGAAACTGAGAAAGCTGAAACATAGTTTTTATACGTTGAGGACATCCTTTCATATGATAGGAAGTTTGAGATTGGATAATTGCATTTTGAAAGCTTTTGGATCTATATTAGAGAGAAGGTGGGTGTGGTCCCCATAGAGGACAAGATGCGAGAAGCAAGACTCAGATGGTTCGGGCACATTCGGAGGAGGAGCACTGATGCACCGGTGAGAAGGTGTGAGCGACTGGCTGTGGTGGGCATGAGGAGAGGTAGAGGGAGACCTAAGAAGTATTGGGGAGAGGTAATAAGGCAGGACTTAGCGCGTCTTAGGATTACTGAGGACATGGCCCTTGATAGGGTATTGTGGAAGTAGAGCATTAAAGTTGTAGGTTAGGGGAAGTTGTGGATATTTCCACAGCGCACTAGAGTGAGAGTAGCTAGTTAGGAGGGAATTGTAGGAGGTTACTGATCAGCTACCAATACAGGGAGTTATTTGTTGGATATTAGTATACCTTTCATCTATTTCGTATTTCTTATATTTCTTATACTGCTGCTA
>MU758456.1:95505-112837 GCA_026770625.1 Nicotiana glauca
CCCCCGGGTAGGGGTAAGGCTTGCGTACATATTACCCTCCCCAGACCCCACTTGTGGGATTATACTAGGTTGTTGTTGTTGTTGTTGTTGTTGAAAGCTTCTGCATCTGCAGCACATAGTCTCTTTGCCATATATGTGGATTTCTTGCCCTCGTAGATTGTCTAGTTGGAGCTGGTGCATTAGTGAGCTGAACATCCTTATTGACATCATTTTGAGTAAGTGAAACAACAGTTGTATCTTCAAGACTCCCCTATACAGCAACACTTTGATTTTCTCTTAACATTGATGTTCCTTCTAGATCTTCTGGTGTTGATGTTTCAGAATTCACTCCAAGGCTCCCAAACTCTGTTGGTGAACTGTTACTGATGTCTGCAGCAGGTAATGAAGCCTGAAGTGGCCCTGCTGATAGTTCATCTGATTGTCCCTATACACCAAGTGTTTCCAAGAAACTAAACCAAAATCACTAGCATTAGTTTTTATGAATGGAAACTCTTTTTCCCTAAATGACACATCCCTGCTAATGAATAAAGTCCTAGTGTTCAAATCATACAGTCTATACCCCTTTTGTGTAGTTGAATATCCCATGTGAACTGCCTGCCTGGCCCTTGCACCAAATTTATCATCTTGGGTCAAATTTGTGGCATAGCATAAGCACCCAAACACCTTTAATTGTGCTATTGAAGCCTCCCTGCCATATAGCATTCCATAAGGGCTTCTACCATCTAGTATCCTGGTTGGAAATCTATTGATCAAGTAAATAGCAGTTTGTACACATTTCCCCCAAAACATGTCTGGAACATGACTTTGAAACTTCAGTGCCCTGGCAGTATTCAGTATATGTCTATGTCTCCTTTCAGCTATTCCATTCCGCTGGGGTATATATACACAACTACTTTGATGAATGATTCCTTGAGACAACAAGTAATCATTCCACTGTGTATTGAAGAACTCCTTACCATTGTCTGATCTCACAATCTTGACATAAGTATCAAATTTTGTCTTGACCATGAAAATAAACTGCTTTAGAAAAACAATAGTTTCACTTTTAAATGGCATCAAGAAAATCCAAGTAGCTCTAGAGAAATCATCCACAACAGTAAGAAAATAGTATTTTCTATCATGAGTGTTTTTCTTATATGGTCCTCATACATCCATGTGGACTAAATCAAATACTCTAGTGCTACTTTTCTCACTGTTAGGAAAACTCAACCTAGACTGTTTAGCTAGAGGGCAAACAATACATTTATTCTGCATACTATCATCTACCTTATTATGCAAAAAAGGAACATGTTGCATTACATGAATAGAAGCATGACCCAATCTCTCATGCCACAAGTAAGCTGTTTCAGCATTTGAACCTCTACATTCACATTTGCTGCCAAAAATCTGACTCCTCTTCCTTTCAGTATGTATAAACCTTCATTCTCTTTACCAATTGCCTTCACCCTGCCATCGTAAAGGTCCTGAAAGACACATAGTGTGGGCAAAAATGTGGCAGCACACTTTAGATCTTTAGTCAGTTTGGACACTGACATTAGATTAAACTTAAAATCAGGGACATGTAGTACATTCTCTAGATTATCAACTTCTGACAAAAAAGAACTCCCCACATGTTCAATTTTTGTAGTGACACCATTTGGCAAGGTCACCTTATCTTGTAAGCTGTCATCTATTCTTCTTATATCATTCATTAGATCTAAGGTGGATGAAATATAATGTGTTGCTCCTAAGTCTACAATCCAATCTTTATTTCTTTTGTTTGAGATATGCACACTAGAGAATAGTACAGTAGGCATACCTGCAGCTGTTGCTGGTTTGCAGCTTTTCCCTGACTTTGTGCCTTCATGTCATCAAGTGGTGAATCTCTCAACAGACCTAGAATCTGTTGATATTGTGCTTCTGTAAAAAAATGATCTTCACCTCTGGTTTGTGATGTGCCTGATGTTCCTTGTGAGTTCTGAGCCATATTTCCTTCTCCATGATTTACAACACCTTCTACATGATTTGCAGTTGTTAGAACCCCTTTAGAAGGAAATGTCTTCCTCCTTCTGAAATCTTCAGGGTACCCTACTATCTTATAACAGTTTTCTTTTGTGTGTCCTCTCATATGACAATGCTCACACTGCATAAATTGTTTCCTTCAACGAAATCCATGACTTCTACCAGCTTGCAAGGCTAAGGGATCTGATTTATGTCCTAGAACTCCTCCTCCTGTACATTGTTGACTTTCATCTTGTGTTATAAGTGCATACGCCTGATTAAGTGTGGGTTCAGTTGTTTTTATCAAAATCTGTCTACGAGCTTGGTCATATTTATCATTCAATCCATCTAGGAACTGTATTAGTTTTTGTTGTTGTAAAAGAGTCATGTGCTCTTTGGATTTTGGGCAACCACAGTCTGATTATTGCACTAAAACATCATACTCTGCCCATAGCTCCTTCAATTTTGTGAAATATACAACCACAGAATCACCTCCTTGAGAAAGCCTCGAGATCGATCTGTGTAGTTGAAAAATTCGAACTCGATTTACTTTATCAAATCGCTCTTGTAGATCTTCCCAAAAAACATGAGCATCCGATGCATAGATGATTCCACTAAGTAGATCTGTCGAAACAGAGTTCATAATCCAGGTGTGCACTATCTCATTGCAAGTCTCCCATTCCTCATGGAGATTCTTCTTGAATGCCTCTTTTACACACGCTCCTGTTACAAACCCTAGCTTCCGCTTGGCCTTGAGAGCAAGGCGCATCGATCTGCTCCATAATCCATAATTCTCCGATCCTGTGAGTTGAATTGGGATTAATACCAATCCAGGCGTGTCTGAAGATTGAAGGAAGAGAGGACGAGTGTGATCGATTTTCACTGGTGCTTCTGTTGCTATTTCTGGTGCCATTGATGTTCATGCAGATCTAGAAATTCGGAGATCTAGAAATTGATTTAGAAGCAAAAGAAGAAGATGAATATAATCAAGCTAATAAATGGTTGGATAAATTCCACAGTCTCACGGATCAGTCTCCCTGCTCTGATACCATGTTAGAAAACTCCATTGGAGAGCACAGAACACGTGAGGAAGAAGAAGAGAGAATTTGGGAAATTTTCAACTGACTTTTCTGTATTAACTGATACTAGTTTTATACAACTAATAACTAATAGAAAAGAACTAAAATAATAAGAGACCCCCTAACTCCTATTAATTACAGTTGAGTCCTATTTCTAGTTTATAATTCTCCTAACTTCCAATAAATAGATTCTTCCTTAGCTCTTATTCCTTTCCGGTCCATAATAAGTAAATTTTCGGTCTTTTTGTTTTAGTATAATTAATTTTATTTTTGCAAAATTTGTCCTTATTTACCTATCCCAATGTATCAAGGCAATAATTAATTAAATGTATTTTAGTAAAAAAAAATATTCTTAGGAATCCGTACGTTCTTAAGAGGTGTATCAAAGGTTAAAAGGTCACTTATTATGGATCGGATGGATTAATTATTTACAAGATAAGAGGAAGAGACGAGAAAATTATCATTTCGCACTGAGGAAGGTACGAAGGGTCGACACAGGGGCGGATCTAGTTGGAAGTTTATGTGTTTATCCAAAATCGTTAAATATAATTACAAATAATAAAATTTGAATACAGTAAATTAAACGGAATGTGACAAAGTTTGAATCTAAAACAATAAATTAAAGTCCAAATCCACGATCGACATTTCTGTCTTAATTCTTGTCATTTCTGTCTTAATTCTTGTCATTCTTCTTTTCCTGAGGATAGCAAGTCTGGTATTCATCCTATTAAGTTAGATGAATCATGCAAACATTTGAATAACCCAAAATCGTGGGGTTTTTCGACATAATATTGTTTTTTCTTAGTGGATTGGTGAAATTTTATCTCGCATTTATGAGTTCAGGTTTATGCAATGTTTCAAAAAGGTGTAGGCAGTAGGGAGTAGGTACACAAGTCTCAAAGCACAGCACGTAAAACGAAGTTGCAAAAATTGATTAAAATATGAAAAATATAAAATTTACCTTTATTTTCATATCCTAATAAGTCAAGGTAATAATATTTAAATTTTAATTAAATATAATTTAGTGAATGCACTTCTTTTTTTCTAGAAGTCTGTATTTTTTTCAAGGGATATCAAAAATAAAAAAGTCACTTATTATAAATCCGGAGAATATAATATTTCAATTCACTTAATCCTTAATTGTGAACAATATAGTACAAAAATAAAATATTTAAAAACATTAAAAATTAAATGCTGTGTGGTGTCACGACAATGATTTTAAGTTTGTCTTACCCCGACTTTCAATTTCGCCTTTTAAATCATTATATTGCCATCAAATATAAAAAGAATGGAAAGAATAAAGAGTAGCATCGGAATTGGAGGAAATTTTTTATTTTGTGTCTCCTATAATTTATATTAGTTATATGAGATAATTTTTTTATCTCATAATTTTGTAGACCCAAAATTCTATGGATCCAAAAGTTTAAGATTGAGGTTCATAATTTTGTAAAACAAAAAGGAGCTTCATACAACTAGTGTTTGTACGAGACACAAAATAAAACTTCTAGGAATTGGATGTGGCGTTTGGCCAATGGTTACGCTGTCAAATAAAGTATTTGTTTGAATGCAAAAATTAATATAATAAATGTGTCTGTTGGGAAGCCAGTGCTTTATATTAAGGTTCCAGAAAGAATGGCGGATTTTCCTCCACCTAATAACACAACCAACTCATTATATGTTAGTTATCTGAGATTTGAGTTTTGCTTGGATTGAGTGGGAAATAAGGGAATCTTCTTCTATTTTTTTAACCCAGACAAAAGAAATTAGAATATAATCCACCTCTTTTATTGGTTGTGTTTGTTAGCTTTGAACACAATGTGCTTCTACGGACAAAAGAAGTGATAAGAAAAGGGAAAAAGGAAAAAGGAAAAAAGAAAAGGGAAAAAAACATGTGACATGTTTGGAAGGTAGGTAACCTAATCTCTAATTAAAATAGTAGGAAAAAAGGAAAAGAAAGTACATCATCGGTTTTAATTTACGTGAACCTATTTGACTGAGCACGGAGTTTAAGAAAAAAATAAAGATTTTGGGAATTTGTGGTCCGAAACAAGTCCAAATGGGGTCAGAGTATTTGTGTAGTTATAAAAACTTCTCATTAAGGTTAGAGTTGTGACTTTAAGCTAAATTGTTACCAAATTTAAAAAGAGTTCATTCTTTTTAAAACGGACCAAAAAGAAAATAGGAATATAAGAGTAATACATTAGTTAAAGGTTGGTGGATAGGTATGGGTGGGGGATGGTCATGTGCTAATACAGTGTAGTATGGGATTCTTCATTCTTATGTCCTATTTTAATCCGAAAAAAAAAATTCTTTTTTAAGAAAATCCAGCTGGAAATGACCAACTTTGCCTCAAGGTTGGTCAATATTTTTTTACGTTGAAGTTCTATATGCGAGTAAGAGATATTTACAAAATCAGATTATTTATAAATAATATTTTTATATAACAGTTAATAAATAATTGTTGCGACCAAAAACACCCACGCAAGTGCACGTGATCGTCAAGTAATAGAGTAATGAGTAGAGTATCGTTCCCTCGAAGACTTATGACCAACTATTGACTGATTCAAACCCAATTACTTTACCTATTCAAGAGATATGTCACAAAATAAAGATGTACTTATTTTACTACCTAAATTATCAAGAAATAATCTAACGAAAGCAACTAACCAAACAATTAGCAATTTCGAATAACACACAGTAGGAGAGGATATTCCAGGGTCACGGGCTAGTTAACAATCTTGTTGTGTCCTTAGCTTAAGATGACTAATCGATTTATCTGGGTTATTGATTGACAAGGTTTATATTACTCGTAAGAATCTGTCGACTTCTTACTCGTCTGCTCAAGTTAACTTAATGCCTATATTTCTATGAAATTAAGATTAACAAGAACGCATTTACAATTCATGTATTTTAACCAAGCAAGGCCAGTGGGTATATGTCTATCCCAATTGCGAATCCGTTCCCCGAGGCCCGGGTTCAAGAACCTGCTCTATTTAATTCTATATGCAACCTAGAGTTCCCACTTTCGAGTTCAACTCTAGATTCGTAGATAGTGTTTCACTGTTAGCTACTCAGCAAAACAATTAATAACAGAATTAAATAAATAACCCAATATGATAAACCAACTTTGTCAAATTAAACTTCAAACAACAACATTTATGTTTTACCCATGACCCTAGAACAATGGGTTTTAGCCACTCATGCTAGCGTTCATCACAATTAAATTCAATTTCATCATAATTAGCAAAAACGAATAGAAGAAAAGAAACTTGATGATCCAAATCCCTCCTTGCCTCTCTATGCCTTGCTTTAGCCTATGAAAACCTTGATAAAACTCCCTTGGCCGAGCTTAACCATATATAGGTTAAGTGAATTTTCCTCCAGAGTTCCGCTTTTGCCCCCAATGAACCATCGCCGGATTTTGGACTAGCGCGGCCGCGCATCTGGCCATGCTAGTTTGCTGAAGTTCTGTCTTGGACGCGCTAGTTTTAGCGCGGCAACGCATTTGAGCGCGCTAGCCCAGTTGTGCAGTGGCTTTGATTTTTTTTGCCTTGTCTTCAACCATACTCAGTTCCGAGGGGTCTTTGTTGCTCCAAAATGGTTCCAAATCACATTTCTTGCATAATATAGGCTCCTTAACGTGAGATATATACAATTCACAATTAGAGCCCATATTTCATCAATTAATCATAATATGACCTTGGAATATAATCAAGCGAAAGCATAAATCATAGCTAAATCATCTAGATTTTGCCTATTATCAATAATAATCTAGAAAATGGTGATTAATCGGCTATAGATAATTAAAAGGCACGTATCATGTTGTAAAGAATGTGAACATATGACTAAACAAAGGCAGATCTATAATTTTATTTTGATGGTTTAACCTTTGAGCGAGGTTCCTAGTACTGAACATAATGTACTTTAAAATTATGTGTTCAAATCTAAAATTAATTTATTTTTTTATTAATTTTTACATAAATCTCTATTTTGCGTAAAAAAAATAGGACATTGAGTAACTCTTGAACTGCCCTTGTTAAGGTAAAATCCTTTTCATTTGAATATTAGTTCTGATTTCAATATTTTCTACCCTAGCTATGCAGATGTACTCAAATTGTCAACACTTTAATTATCAATTCTACTCTTCGCTTAAACATCCGATGCCTTACCCAGAAGACACCGGCTAAATTAACCATCAGAACTAGAAATTAGGCCTATGATAACGGTTAAAAAATGTTGCACACCATTAAAATACATGCAACGATTTTGGGGCCGTCCCATCAAATCCCGTCACAATATGTCTATTGCCACGATTTCTTACAACAATTTTGATCAAGTCTGCCGTTAAATATAGCATCTAAAATATACAATAAGTAAGGAAGAACAATAATAATTTGTTCCCGTAAAATAGTACAGTTGAATTTATACGTAGTTTATAGACAAGTAAATCGATTTAATCCCAAAACTGATAAATAAATTAGACAAGAATGTAGGAATTAGCATTAAAATCGAGATAAAATAGTAGAAATCCTAATTCTGGGAGCAGAGCTTCCGGAGGCAGTAATAACACTATTGATAAGCAAGAAGATAAAATAATATTAAGTTTTGAACAGTGTATGACATAAGTTTACCAGAAAATCCTCTACTACAATAGTTGTTGAGCTTACTATTTATAGTTGCACATGAGAAACAAGATTCTAGGATCAAGCCCCTCTTAAATGACAATTATGAGGGCTGTATGGGTCAGAATCCGACCCCACGATAATTAACGAAGTTAATCCCGTCTTAAGCTAATTCATGATTAATAAGTGGTACGACCACTCAGAATTAACGATATTTAACCCTTATTTGAATCGATCAACAAGGCCACGACCCATCCACCACCATGAAGGCGAAATCCCAACGTGGTCACGGCCACTTATTGCCAGCTCACGAAGCTCACAACTATAAATACCAAGAGAGGAAACCCTAGAAAGAGGGGGGCTTCTTCTTCGCCACTATTCACGAGAGAGAGAGAAAAGACAAAACGATACTCATATTATGGGAAAGTGGAACGCCATTGTAAGGCTCTGAACCTCTTCATGAAGAGGCAGACCAAATCAATATTATCAATAAAGGCTTTTAATGTTTCTCCTCCTAACTCTGAGTACCTATTTTCTCATCCTTCATTTGGTCCAATGGATTATTACGATTTTCTATGATTTTTCCGTGATTTATTTATATTATTTTACACTCATAAGGTATATGATAACTTTTGAGCAAACAATTTGGCGCCGTCTGTGGGGATTTCCTAGCAAAATCGTGTAGTTCTTCCCTGGACCAAAAGGAAAGAAACGTCGGAAAAGAAAAAAAAAACAACCCAGCTCGAACAAGCCAAAGCGGCATATCGGGCAAGGGGAACTCGAAGATCTCGAATCAAGATCCAAGTCCTCTCTCTATCTGATCTCGGATAGTGCAAACAAGAAGAGGAAGCCCCTCCTAAGGAAGGATCTCTGTAAGGTATCTCCTGCATCCCCGATACGGGCTCCGGCCGGAAACCGGCACGGAGATATCTCGAGCCGAGAGTCGCCTCAAGACAGCCTACATACCCCGATTGGGAAGACAACGTATAAGCTGCTCAAGGTATCGAATCAAAACCGAGCTTCAGCACTCAATACCCACAACGTGAGACTCAGGCTATGCGCCTTCGCCATCAAAATTAACAAAGTTCAACAACAGTTGAACTGGGACTCAGGCTATGTGCCTTCGCCATCAAATCAAGGTTATGCGCCTTCGCCAGTAAGTTCAACTACGGTTGAACCAAGACTCAGGCTACGCGCCTCCGCTATCAAAACCAACAAAGTTCAACAACAGTTGAACTGGGACTCAGACTATGCGCCTTCACCAGTAAGTTCAGTTACGGTTGAACCAAGACTCAGGCTACGTGCCTTCGCCATCAAATCCAATGAATTCGACCTCGCTCGAACCATAAGGCTAGACGCCTTCGTCCTCAAAACTAACAAGTTCAACCACAGTTGAACCAGGACTCGGACCAAGCGCCTTCATCATTGAACTCAGCAAAACCCAACCTCCAACGAATCGAGGCACAGGTTAGGCACCCTCGCCATTCAAGTAACTACTCCCAACTCGAACTAAGATTAGGGACACGTAAAGTCCGGCCCCGGTCAAACTACAAGGCAGCTTTTTTTATCATCACGGTCGGTAGTTTGACCGCGCCCGAACTGGGACTAAGGCTAAGTGCCGCTATCGCCAAGCAACGGCTCCGACTTGCTCAACACGAGTCGAAGAAGAAAAGTCGTCAACAATAAAAAACTAACATGCCTACCAGAGTCAAACTCAAAGGCAAATCACCCCATCGAACGCATGCAAAGAAAAATCTAAAGGGGAAAAAGGGGAGGTACAAAATAAATACAAGGCAAATAATAGAAAGGAGATCTCATTTATCTACAAAGTTAATTGCGGGTCATCCCCGCTTACACCCGGCCAGGGCCGGTCAGTACAAGGAAAAAGAAAAAGAAAAACATGAAACACCTAAATGCCAAACGGCGAACAAGACAAGAAAGAATGCATACATCTTTTTACTCGGCACCATCCGCACCACCATCTGCACCATCGTCAGCCTCTGGCGTCGCCGCGTCAAAACCACAGTCGGTACGGGCCTCACGAGACTTTTGACGCGCTCCCTCGAAAGCAGCTTTGGTCACGATGTCGGCCTCCCACAAATTCTTATATACATCACATTGGACCTCAGCAAAGACCCAAAGTTCGCGAGCCTGGCTGGAAGAAGTGGCCTGGTCCCGTAGGCGCTGATTCTCTTCTTCTAAGGCCGTGATCCGGTCCGTCATGACTTGGGCGTCCTGCTCAAAGACACCTATCCGCTCCTAGAGACCTGCTTCTCTAAAGGCCGCAGCAGCCCTCTCCAACTCCTTCTGGGACTAGTGCACGCGGATAGCTTCCTTTAACGCCCCAGCCCTCGACGAGGCATCCTTCACCTGAAGCTTCAAAGCTGTGACTTCACCCTCCAACGCAGTCACTTTCCCGCTCCATGCCGTAGCGGCCTCCGCCGCCTTAGCCTGGCCCTGGCGCTCACACTCAGCTGCAGCCCTCTTTCTCGCCTCGAGCTCCTCATCCTTCCGACGGAGCTGCTCCTCGAGAGCACTCGTTCTGCCAAGTGTTTGCTGCATCTGAAGCTCCCGCCTCGCCAGTTCCTCGACCAAGGCCCGGCTACGGGGATCATTCCTCAAGCGCACGCGCATCTCTCGGCACCGATCTCGGTAGTGGCGGTACTTCTCAAGCGCCCGCAAAAATATCCCCGAGTAGACGTTGGCTCGACGGATGCTCTCCACCTCCAACAAATAGGACTGCAAAGCAAAGACAGCGATTAAGATAAAGAACAAACTAAGGCAAAGAAGAAGCGAACCGACGTCATATTACATACCCTCAAGCTCATCACGGACACTTCATTCATCAGTCCTATATCCATAACGTCCCTCAACGATGCATTCTCGTCCTTCGAGCATAGCATCTTAAACTGCGACACCAAGCTATTCCCTTGGAGCAATAAGTTCAACTCCGTGGGAACCTCGATGAAGCGAGATCTCCCCTCTACGTGCACCGTTGAATTGGTGAAGCCTTCCTTTAACATACGGACGTCGTCGGGGTCCAAGTCGGATTTGGACTCGTACTTATCCCCTATAGTCAGAATCCGACCCCACGATAATTAACGAAGTTAATCCCGTCTTAAGCTAATTCATGATTAATAAGTGGTACGACCACTCAGAATTAACGGTATTTAACCTTTATCTGATTCGATCAACAAGGCCACGGCCCATCCGCCACCATGACGGCGAAATCCCAACGTGGTCACGACCACTTATTGCCAGCTCAAGAAGCTCACAGCTATAAATACCAACAGAGAAAACCCTAAAAAGAGGGGGGCTTCTTCTTCGCCACTATTCACGAGAGAGAGAAAAGACACAACGATACTCATATTATGGGAAAGTGGAACACCATTATAAGGCTCTGAACCTCTTCATGGAGAGGCAGACCAAATCAATATTATCAATAAAAGCTTTTAATGTTTCTCCTCCTAACTTTGAGTACCTATTTTCACATCCTTCATTTGGTCCAATGGATTAGTATGGTTTGCTATGATTTTTCCGTGATTTATTTATATTGTTTTACACTCATAAGATATATGATAACTTTTGAGCAAACAAGGGCCATTGAAAAGAATGTGTGACGGTAGTGAGTGAATGTCATATTCTTTGTAACGACTACGTATTTAATACTATAAAATATTCTTCATTAAATGCTAACGGGTGGCAGACATTTCGCTTTTATGAACATTATTCCTTTCGGGAACAAACGGGATTGTTGCTGCCTTCGCACCCGATTGTCATTTATCTCGTTTTTCATCTACCTCTCGCTCCAGGTATCACATTAATACTAGCACTTAAATATATGAAATTATTTTACCCTATACAATGTGACATATACTCAGAGGATAAAAAGGAAAAGGAAAAAAAAATACGATACTTTTTTTTTTTTGGTAATAAGCTTGGAAGAATAAGAATGAAAATGTGCATGTGCATGCATTTAGGCCGAAGGAAAGAAGATCAAGAACCAATCATCATCACGTTAGGGGCAGATGGCTTTGGCCATGGCTGTTTATTCTTTTAATGCTTTTGTTTTTATTGTAATATGTTGTAATCAACACTCAAACATCCATATTCTCAATGTAAATGCAATCACATGCTCTCTCTGACTCTCTCTTTCACAGCTACTTCTTTTTAAACATAAAATATAGTATATTTTATACTACTAAAGTCTATTATTTCAATTAATTTGAATTTGTACAGGATAAACTCATTAAGAATTCACATATACTGGGGGAAAAATCTCAAAACTCGAACTCGAAATACTCTGCAATTGTTTCTTTCCCTACCTACCTAACTCAGTACCCAAAATCTCAGATTATATTGATGATGGAAAATCCTAATCAATAAACATCACACCAGACTCCTTGATGATCGGTTTGCTTCTAACTAACTCCTTTTTCAAATTAACTAAGTTCTAATTTGATTTTTACGGCTGAGTTAATCCATTTCCTCTTTAAAGACTTTGGCTAATGTATATATCAGTGCATGTGATCTTATTTTCTCTTACAATAGACTTTCACGAGCTATTAATTAACCTTTTAGAAGGGTGTACGTAGGTCGGGTTAGTTCGGATTTTGGAATTACCAAATCAAATCAATTTGTGTCGGGTTATTAAATTTAAAGACCAAACCAAAACAATAAAATTCGAGTTATTCGGGTTTTTTTTTTCCGGTAAAATCTTCGTAGCACAAAATATATACTTGTGCTTAGAAAAAAAATCTTTAATCCTAGTAAGATACAACTATATAAGATATGTTCCAAGAAAATAATACAAAATATGAAATGTGTCATGTTATTATCCTAAAATATGCAACATCAAAGACAATAAAATTATGTAATATAAATATTGCTAATTAAAAAACCGTAATAAAAATAAACATAATCTAAAAGTACTAAGTCATGCTAAAATAAGTGGACTAATAAGAGAGTATTAATTACATGACTAAATTCAAAATAAAAAATAAAAACAGGTTATGCATTTTTATCTGAATTATTACAAAACAAAAAATAGATATTCAATATATTTGTTGTTCATATTATTGAATTGAATGTCTTTTGTTAGCATTAATATTGATTTAATTTGGTTTGGACTTTTGTTAGCATTATTTAAGTTACTAATATTAATGACAATAAAATTTATTGCAACATTCAAAAGTTCTAAGTTCAGTTTTGAAATAATACCTTAAAAGATAAAATTATGGAAAAGTTTAAAAAATATTTATAAATTATATCACAATAAGTATATTTATATATTAAATATATCTAAAAAAATTATATATGTAATGTCGGGTTGGTTTGATTTCGTTTTGACTTTCTTTAGTTAAAATTAAACCAAACCACTTATGGTCAGATTTTTTTTTCCAACACCAATCCAAATTAAATCAAACCATAATCGAATTTTTTTTCTCGATTTGACTCGGATTATTGGTGCGATTTATCGATTTTCTTTGTGCGCCCTTACCTTTTAATATGGCTTATCTCCAAGTGTTTAGTATCTTATATTTGTTGTGCCTTTTCTCTTGATCATAAATTCACATATATATATTAAGATCAAGATATTATTGTCTATTGGTTGTGCAGGTCCTTTTCTTTTTTTTCGTTTTAGACTATTTCAATCAGTTTCTACTCAATAAGAATGTCACGTATAGCATATATAGAAATTTAATTTATGGAAGTTTTGTATAATTAATACTTTGCTTATGTAAACAAAAACAGGATAACACCAATTAGGCCACCACCTAATAACCGAAAAACATCATGTGATAGAAACTTTAATAATTTTAAAAAAAAAAAGATACTGTGATCTATATGGGGTCAATTTAATCATATAAATTCTTGACCTTAGCAAAATTGAATAAAAGGAAATGTTAGTTATTTGTATTTTCCGTCTTCGTCAAATGAAATCATCATTTTTAACTTAGACAAACAACTTTGAGTGTCAACCTGCACCTACACTATTATATATTGGCTGCTTAGATTAATAATATTTCTAACCTACCAATTCTTTCAATGACACGTAGTCAGCGGCGGATCTATAGATTAATGTTGGGTGCTCAAACACCCGTTAACTTTGACAAGCTTTAATAAATTGTATAGATAATTATAAAAATATTGAGATAAATATTGAGCGAGCATGACTAAATTCTTTTTTTCTCTTCTTTTAGAATTTTTATCAGTGAGCACCCACGATTTTAAAATCCTGAATCCTCCACTGCACGTAGTGACTGTTTGTTATTTTCTTCTAGAAGATACAAAAGCATTTTTTTCCACATATTATGGGCTCCACAAATTTTTTATTGGCATTTGATCAAAATACAAACTTTTTAATTTAGCTAACACATTAGATGTTTTTCTCTGAAATGCTTTTTGTCCTTGAAGGTAAGTCCATAAGATAGAGAAAAAATATTGAAATACCATACTTGATCTTGTTAGGACCGAAAAAGTCAAGTGTCATACAGAAGCTGGCAAAACAAACCTTGAACAACGATAAATCATACAACAAAGATAAATATACCAAAAGAGACACAAACATTTAACGTGGTTCGATCAATTGACATACGTCCACAGCGGAGATGAGCAATCCACTATAATAAAAGAGAGTACAAAATATTGAAAGAACAACCTCACGAAGAGGCAAACACAAGTGACACACTAACGCTTGTCCCGTAAAGTTGTCCCCCTAAACACGACTCCCACACCCCCTATGGCTACATTGTGGATGCTACTGAATATGAAGGAAGGATCCTCAATTTATAGAACTCCAAACATTTTCCTACAAGAAAAAGGACTAGCCAAATATAGGAGAATTATAATTTCCTTCTACAAAAAAGGAAAACCCAAATAAGGTAATTATATTGCCCTTTTCCTTCAAGAGATAGGAAAACCAAATATGGTAAGAAAATTATGGCAAACACCTAACAATTCTCCCCCTTGGCCTGAATTTTTTGACAAAATAAACTTGATCCACCTTCTTCACATAGCCTTCAATAGGTCGCATCCCAAAATCACTACCACAAAGTTTGTCTCAATGAGCGTAGCACACCGGTCAAATTTCTCAAACAAAAATCACGATTATCGTCAAATAAGTCGCGGCTAGAACTAAACCCGCCAAGATGAACCTGCCTTGAACCTCGCTCTGATACCACTTGTTAGGACCGAAAAAGTCAGGTGCCATGTGGAAGCTAGCAAAGCAAAACTTGAACAACGATAAATCATACAACAAAGAGAAATATACCAAAAAAGACACAAACATTTAACGTGGTTCGGTCAACTGACCTACGTACACAGCGTGAGCAATCCACTATAATAAAAGAGAGTACAAAATATTGAGAGAACAACCTCACGAAGGGGCAAACACAAGTGACATACTAACACTTGTCCCGTAAAGTTCTCCTGCTAAACATGACTCCCACGCCCCATATGGCTATATTGTGGATGCTGCTGAATGTGAAGAAATGATCCTCAATTTATAGAACTCCAAACCTTTTCCTACAAGAAAAAAGACTAGCCAAATATAGGAGAATTATAATTTCCTTCTACAAAAAAGAAAAACCTAATTAAGGTAATTATATTGTCATTTTCCTTTAAGAGATATGAAAACCAAATATGATAAGAAGATTATGGCAAATACCTAACGGATGTTCGCTATTTGCTAAATTAACAAGAAAGGTTTACACTTTACAGCCATGCAGGCAGAAATTTGTTCACTTCAATGATTCATTATGTTGGTTGAAGTTCCGATAATATTATATGATTACTAGCTAAATTTTATCAGCAAGTGTCCTAAATATTAGTCATTCTCATAAATAGGATTTATTTCAAAATATTTATAGAATAAGAATTTTTTTTTTAAAATTAATGCTTAGTGCTCCAATTAGTAAATGTTTAGCTTAGTAAGACATCTAAAGAGAGATATAAGACATTTAGGCAAATTCTCTGCTAAGGCAGGGCGAAGCTATATTGGCCTGAGGGTGGTGTCACGATCCTAAAACCCTACCTGGTCGTGATGGCACCTCTCGTGAAGACAAGACCAACCGGCAAATTCCCGTGCCAATCTTAAGCAATAAAATAATAAGTATTAAGTCATAAACATGATAAAATCTCAAAAATAAGCAGTTAGTAGTATAATTTGCGAAAAAATAAACCTGTGACGACCCAAAGGGTCATACCTGTTTTCTTACCCATTCCGTGCTTTCGAGGCCTTGAAAACTTCATTTTTAGTTGCCTCGATTTGCGTGCGCAGTCTGGGCGCGCAGCCAGAAAGCTTAAATGTGAAATTCTATGAAAAATGTTAAGTTTTGATATTAAAATGAGTAAATTTGACTCCAGTCAATATTTTAGGTAAACGGACCCGGACCCGTAATTTGACGGTCCCGGAGAGTCCGTAGGAAAATATGAGACTTGGGAGTATGCCCGGAATCGAATTCCGAGGTCCCAACTGTCACGACCCAAAATTCACTAAGGGTCGCAGTGGCGCCGGACACCTTTGTCAGGCCAGCCAACTAGATTATCAATTAATTCCTCTTTTAACACTATTGAAAATCTAAGATTTTTCCTTCCATTTTCATAAATAAAAGTTCACATCTTGAATTCAAATTTAAATAATAACAATTAGTACAAATCCGTTGAAACTCATCCCAGAAATCCGATGTCACAAGTACATGAGCAACTATCGATAAGGAAAGTAAAATACAGCATCTGTCTGAAATACAGTGGATAGAGAATAAATAATAAAATGCTGAAAGGAAATACACTGGCTGCGGGTCGTCTCGAACAATGCAGCTCACCTAGTCCTAGAGTTATCCATGCTGTTATGCTCAGCAGGCTGCTAGAGGTGTATATACCTCTGCAACAAAAATGCACAGAAGTGTAGTATGAGTACGTAATCAACGTGTACTCAGTGAGTATCCTGCCTAATCCCGAAGGGGTAGAAACGAGATGGCCAGCTCTGAAACTCACTAGAGGTCAATTAGCAATATTCTATAAGTGCGAGAATAATCATGGATTTGTATAAAAGTTCTGATTGTGAAGCCAGCAAACAGGTAAACACCTTCTACAATAAATCAAGGGCTTCTAAAGTTTGTTCTTTATTATCTTATCAGTTTATATCAAGCCACGTAGGGCCAATTCCACATTTACAAATTTTTAAATAATAGATAAACATGCGCAAATCATGCCGAGGTCGACGACCCGCTCCAACAGAATATAAATTGTGCACTGCCGAGGGTCGAGCGGACCGAACCATAGATGCATCTATTTTTACCGAGGCGTTCGGCCCGTTCCATAAATAAACACATATCCTGCTCCCGAATCATCCATGTGACGCAGGCACATATAAAATACATGCTCAAGTAGGAAATCAAGAGCTTATCGGGGATAATCAACCAAATAGACAAATTTCTCCTTTTAACATTTCAGGGAGAATTTAATATTAAATCTTTTTTTTTAAATTCCTTTACCAATTCAAGGTGATTTAAACAATTCAAATTATCAATGGGTTCACAGTAATCCAAGTATAACATGCTTTTGGGTCCTAACTATCCGGACAATAGTATAATAGTAGCTACGCACGGACTCTCGTCACCTCGTGCGTACGTAGCCCCCACAAATAGG
>MU758456.1:113763-180855 GCA_026770625.1 Nicotiana glauca
ACACATGCTTTTGGGTCCTAACTACCCGGACAATAGCATAATAGTAGCTACGCACGGACTCTCGTCACCTCGTGCGTACGTAGCCCCCACAAATAGGAGCACATAATCAATTACTTCACCTATGGGGTAAATTCCCCCTCACAAGATTAGAAAGGAGGCTCACCTCGCTCCGAAGATCCACAACCGGCATTTTACATTCTTTCGAAGACTTGCACCAATGCACAATGCTCTAAAACTAGCCAACGATAATATAAATTCATTAATATATGCTCAATTATACTTTACAACCCAATTTATAACAATTCCTAACCCCGAATGAAAAGTTGATAAAAATGCCCTCGGGTCCACGTGCCCGGAATCCGAAATTTCTCGAAGATAAAGTTTACCCATAACCTTATGAACTCAAATATATAAATTTCTCTTAATTCCATATTCAAAATCGTGGCTAAATTCCAAGAATATGATTTTCTAGGTTTTCCACCAAAACCCCAATTTTTACTCTAATTTCTATGTTTAAATCCATGTACAATTGATATATTCAACTCAAGGTGGTGGGGATAACTTACCTTAAAATAGATGACGAAAATACCCTCCTTGAAGCTCCCAAAAATCGCCCCAAGCCATGAGAAATATGATAGAAATGGCCAATTCCCAACTTTAAAATGATATTCTGCCTCCAGAGATTTTCGCTTCTGCGGAAAAATCCCGCTTCCGCGATCCCGCTACTGCGAAAAATAATCCGCTTCTGCGGTCCCTGGGCTCAAGCCCTTTTTCGCTTCTGCGATAGCTTAACCGCTTTTGCGGTTCCGCTTTTGCGGATAGAGGGCCGCTGCTGCAGTCCTAGGCTGCCTCTCTCCTAACCGCTTCTGCGGCTTATTTCACGCTTCTGCGGGGCCGCTTCTGCGGTCCCATCTCCACAGAAGCGGAAATACCAGCAACCAGCAACTCAGCTATTTCCAAAAATCCATTTTCGATCCGTTAACCACCCGGAATCCACCCGAGGCCCCTGGGACCCCAACCAATCATACTAACAAATCCCAAAACAAATTACGGACCTGCTCTAGGCCTCAAATCACATCAAACAACGCTGAAACCAAGAATCACACCCCGATTCAAGCTTTATGAACTTTGAACTTTTCAACTTCTATTTTCGATGCTTAAATCTATCAAATCACGTCCGATTGACCTCAAATTTTGCACACAAGTCATATTTGATATTACGGACCTACTCCCACTTCCGGAATTGGATTCCGACCCCGATATAAAAAATTCAACCTCCGGTTAAACTCCTCAAAACCTTCAAATTTCTATCCTTAGCCAAATGGCTTCAAAATGAACCTATTGACCTCCGAATTCACTTCCAATCGCGCTCCCGACTTCAGAATCACCATACGGAGCTTCTCCTAGTCTCGGAATCCCAAACGGACATCGATAACGCTGAAATGCACTCCAAGCCAAACTTAAGAAATTCCTTCTAAAATGCCAACTTCCACAATAGGCGCCAAAATGCTCCCGGGTTATCCAAAACCCAATCCGGGCACACGCCCAAGTCTGAAATTATCGTATGAACCTGCTGGAACATTCAGATCCTGATTCCGAGGTTGTTAACTCAAAATTCCAATCCTAGTTCATTCTTTCAACTTTAAGCTTCTCAATGAGAATTTTCATTTAAATTTAACTCCGATATTCCTGAATTTAAATTTTGACCATGCAAACAAGTCACAATACCTGAAATGAAGGTATTCATGGCCTTAGATTTCTGAACGACGTGCTAGGGCTCTAAACGACCGGTCGGGTCGTTACACCAACCCCTAGAAATGAATTTTTCAGTAAAATTATTTTTCTGAAATTTACAAGGAAAATTGAAATGAAAATTGGTTAGAATGTGTCGGTATCGGGCCCGTATTTTAGTTCCGGCACCTGGTACAAGTCTTAAATGAGGCTTAAGATATTTCTGTAAAGTTTGGTTGAAACCGGATGTCGTTTGACGTATTTCAGACTATAAGTTCTAAATCTGAAAGTTAATGAAGTTTGAGGAAAAACTTGTAATTTTGAGGATTGATTCATTGTTTTTATGTTATTTTGGCGATTTGATCGCACAGTTAAGTTCGTAGGATGTTGTTGAGTTAGTGCATGTGATTGGTTAGGAGCCCCAAGGGCTCGGGAGTGTTTCGGAGGTGTTTCGAACTTAGGAAAGAAGTAGGTTTTTGGCTTCAGCTGTTGCAGGCAATTTCTTCTTCGCATTCGCGACGCCTCTTCCGCATTAGTGAAGCTTTAAAATTCTCCTTCATCGCGTTCGCATCCATTATCTTGCGATCGCGTAGGGTTATTGGACCCTAAGGGCTTAGCCCTCTTTTCCCCTTCGCGTTCTCGTAGCTTGCCAGACTTCCTCCATCGCGATCACGTAAAGTTCCACGCGTTCGCATCGGCCAAATTCCTGGACCCCAGCATTTTCTTTCTCCGTGTTTGCGATACCCGTCTCACGATCGCGATGGTCTATCAGTGTTACCCTTCGCGAACGCGACCTTACTTCTGCGAACGCGAAGGGCAGTTTTGCCCAGTTATATTTTTTAATTTCCAGAACAGTGTATTACGAGATTTTCATTAGTTTTCACCAGCTCCTTCCTCTCCAAGGTCCTTAGGCGTCCATTGAAGCTTCCTTTCACCAAAACTTCATTTGTTAGTAATCCTTAACTTGTTTCCTTCATTTTCCATCAACATCTAATGAATTCCTAAGCTTATAACATGTAATTTAGGGTAGAAATTGGGGGAAATGGGTAGAGTTAGGGCTTTTTGAATTTTCTTGATTTAGACCTCATTTTGGGGTCGAATTTAAAAATAAAATATATATATTCGGGCTCGTGGGTGAATGTGGGACATAAATTTGGTCCGAACCTCGTATTTTGACCAAGCAGGCCCGGGGTCAATTTTTGGAATTTTGGGAAGAAAGCTTGGAAATCTATAATTAGGCATTGGGTTTGATTTGTTTAGCATATATTGATATTATGAAGTCATTATTGTATAGATTTGATTGAGTTGGAGCCAAATTCGAGAGGGAAAGCGGTTGTTGTGGATTGATTTGGCCGTGGAAGTTGAGGTAAGTATTTAGTCTAACCTTAGCTTGAGGGAATATGAGTGGAGTCTTAATTGCTACTTGCTAATTTTCGTGTACGATATATAGGCATGGTGACGAGTATTTATACATTGGTGTCTAGCATGACCGTGAGTCCTTATTTTGCGAATATTTTGGTCTTTATTATAGCTTCCATGCTTAATTGATGACTTCTATGTGTTGTAAAGAGTATGTGAAAGGAATTGTGATCTTTAAACTTCATGGAGCGTTGGCTCAAGTTGAAATACAAATTGTGAAGGTATATGAGATAAATAAATCTTTGGAGCATTAGCTCGAGTGATAATGTGAACTATGAGATGAAAGTGAAAGAAAGAGAAAGCGTTATTGGTTTATTCCCTTGCCGGGATGTTTTGATGTTTTGTTGATTTTCTCCCTTGCCGGGATATGGAAACTTATTGATATTGTTCCCTTGCCGAGATTTAACTATTTATTTGCATCCGGGATTTCCATCATTACTTGTTTATTTTCTTGCCCCCTTCTTTGTGAATGTTGTTTGGGTGAGGAAAAGTGATAAAGCACGAAGGATGATACCGTGCATTGTTTGTTTATTGTAAGGAAAGAGTGTACAACACGAAGGGTGATGTCATGCATTGTTTGCTTATTGTGAGGAAAGAGTGTTAAAGCACGAAGGGTGATGCCGTACCGTACGATGTACCATTCCGTGCTGATTCTATTGATTATGCGCGAGGAACGAGAGTAAAAGCACAAAGGGTGATGCCGTGCACATGTTATTGCTTGGTGAGAACGAGAGTAAAAGCACGAAGGGTGATGCCGTGCACTTGTTGATTTGTGTTTTCATTACTTATGATTGAATTGTGTTATTTCCTTCTTTACTAGACGACTCTTATTTTGAAATTATTGTTCCCTACAGTATGCTCCCCTTCCCATTACTATTTACCTGTCTTTGTGTTCGATTCTATTTTTTATATATATATATATATATATATATATATATATAATTGCACAGGTTTACATGGTAGTCTGGTCTAGCCTCGTCACTACTTCGTCGGGGTTAGGCTAGGCACTTACCAACACATGAGGTCGGTTGTGCTGATGCTACACTCTGTGCTATTTTTGTACAGATCCAGGTTTCGGACAGCAGCAGCAGTAGTGTAAGAGAAGGCCTTCAGTCCAGCAAGACACCGAGGTAGCCTTGCAGGCGTCCGCAGGCCCGGCGTCTCTTCTATCCTTTACTGTAGTCTGTTATCTCATTGTACTCGAGACAAACAACTATATTTTCTTTTAGACTTTGTATTTAGTACTCTTAATAGTTCATGAGTGTTGTGACACCAATCTTGGATAGAGGCTGATGTTGAATTATCTGCATTTCTATTCAGTTTTTCTATAATTTTAGACTTCCGCTTATTATTTAATTTTGTTGCTTTTATATCATTGCTGATAATTGTTAAAGAGGGATTATGTAATGAAAATGTAATTAAATATGGCTTGCCTAGCTCCCATTAGTAGGCGCCATCACGACTCCCAAGGATGGCAAATTCGGGTCGTGACAAAATCCAACACAGCCCGATACCGTGGTGTCACTAGTCATGAGCATCTGCTAAGATTCGAATACAACTAGAGTAAAAAATTTACTAAATATAGTCTAATGAAATCGAGAGGGAGAAAAGCAGTGCTGCGAACGTCGGGCAGCTACCTT
Source organism: Nicotiana glauca (assembly GCA_026770625.1). Lineage (NCBI taxonomy): Eukaryota > Viridiplantae > Streptophyta > Magnoliopsida > Solanales > Solanaceae > Nicotiana > Nicotiana glauca. The sequence continues at coordinate 118,554 of MU758456.1, forward strand.
GCTAAACTCCGATGACTCAGCCTTTAAGCAACCAATACCCGCTACCGGGTTCAGAAATACCTGAATCTGCACACAAGGTGCAAGTAGTAAAGTGAGTACTTCCAACTCAGTGAGTAATAAAAATAAATGAAGATTGAGCAATATAAAATCACGTAAGGCACAACATTAAGCTAAAAGAGACATAGCAAAATCAGTAAATATAATTAAGTAGTGAAATCTCATAAACATCCTTTAAACAGTTAACAATTTACAGGGAAAACTAAAAAGTAAACACACAATAACTTCCCTTGGGCACAGTAACAACAGAATCAGCCTCTTGGGCAATGTCACAGAACAATACCAGCCCCTCGGGCTATATCTCATATCACAATGGGTAATTGCACCCTCACTGGGGTTGTACAGACTCCGGGAGGGGCCTTTTACGGCCCAAGCGCACAATCAAGCCATCTCATGGATCATAAATAGGCTCTTGGCCTCATATAAATCTCAAGCCACCTCATGGCGTACAAATCTCAGGCCCTTGGCCTCATTATCATAATCAATGTATCACCGTTGCGGTGTGTAGCCCGACCCAAATGTAATCCTCGGCCTTACTCAGTCAGAATCACATAAGCCCTTAGGGGGACAGTAAAATATGAAGCTCAACTCAAATACCTTTGAAAATATCATTTAATGTGTTTAAAACAGAGTAATACAGCTGAGTCTTTATATTAGTAAAATATAGTATGACTGAGCACCAGTAAGAAATCAATCAGTGAGGAGAAATATCATTTAAAAATCCCATAAGGGTTCAAACAGCTGGCACGAAGCCCACATATAGCATTTAGCTCAAAATATAATAATATCAAACATAACTATCAAATACGCAGTAAAATAATCATTCGGGATCGACTAAGTCACAATCCCCAACGGTTCTCTATGCCACGATCGTCATCTACCATGTAAGTCACCTCAACATAGTCGTACGCTGTGAAATTTTGGGGTTTCATACCCTCAGGACAACATTTAAAATCATTACTCAACTCGAACTAGCCCGAAAAGCTACCCCGCAATATGCTTGCCTCTCGAATCAACTTCTGAGTGCTCCAAATCTACCAAGTTCAGATTTTTATCATCAATTATGCTAAACGAATGAATTCCAATTGAAAAATATTGAATTTAAGCACAAAACCCAAAATTAGTCAAAACCCATCCCCTAGGCCCGTGTCAGGAACTGGACAAACTTTATATCAAAATGTTCTTCATCATCTCACAAGTCCGTATATATAAAGAACTCAAAAATCGGAGTTCGTTTGACCCCTGAAATCATCCCTAGAAGGTCTCATAATAAGCTCAATCCTTTAATCCATCTTTTTCTACTGATTTTCATGAATTAAACATAGATATTTTGTTCCTTAATCACAAATAATCATGTTTTAGGGTCCAAAATCCTTATCTCAATGAAGAACAATGAGTTCCTCTCTTCAAAATCGCCTCAAAGCTCTTTTTCCTGTTAAAAAAATGGTGTAAAAGGGTTCAAAGTCGCGGAACAGGTCTTTAAAACTTTCTGCCCAGCTATTAAAATTCCTTGATCGCGATCGCGGGACAACCTTCGTGATCGCGAAGCACAAATACTCAGCTCCCAAAAATTACTCTATGCGAATGCGATGCTCAGATCTTTTACACTACGCGATCGCGGACCAACTACTGCGTTTGCAAAGAACAATCTCCAAGTCAACACCCCTGGTCCACTTATTCTACGCGAACGCGACCTTCACTATGCGATCGCGATCAACAACTTCCTCACCTCTATGTGATTGCAACCCAACCTCCGCGAACCCGAAGAACAACTGGACCTCCCACTAAAAACCTTCTACGCGATTGCGAGAGCCCTTACGCGATCGTGAAGAGAAATTTTCTGCAACAGCTAAAGCTGTAATTTCTGCAACTCCAAACTTCATGAAATGGTCCGGTTAACCATCCGAAACTCACTCTAGGTCCTTGGGACCTCAACCAAAGGCACCAACATATCCTAAAATCTTATTCAAACTTCTACCATATCTTCGGAACGCTCAAAACAACATCACAACACCAAATTCGCATCGGATTCAAGCCTAAGAATTTCAAAATCTTCTAAATTACACTTTTGATAAAAAATCCAACCAAATCACGCCCGAATGACCTAAAATTTTGCACACACATACCAAATGACACAACGGAAATATTGAAACTCTCGGAATTTCATTCCAGCCCCTATATCTAAATCTCTCCTATCAACTGGAAAATGCCAAAAACTCAATTTCGCCAATTTAGGTCTAAATCTACCCCGGACCTCCAAAACATATTTCGATCACGCTCCTACGCCCCAAATCACCTAAAGAAGCTAACAAAATCATAAAATTTTTAATCCGAGATCATATACTATCAAGTCAAACCTTTCAAATTTCAAGCTTCAAACTAAGAAGTATTCTTCCATATTCATTCTGATCACCCTAAAAACCAAAACCAACGATTTACATAAGTCATAATACACTACACAGGGCAAGTCATGCTCGAGAACTGGCGAGCAAAGTGTAAAAGCTCAAAACGACCGATCTGGTCGTTACATCCTCCCTCACTTAAACATATATTCGTCTTCGAATGTGACCAGAGTTGTTCCAAAAGCCAACCAATCGCTGAATAGCCTTACCATGCATATACCCGGGGGTGATCCCATGTCACCCTATCTCATATAGGTCTGATAACATTGTAATTAAAATTTCACAATCAACAAATTTCAAAATCAACCTAGCCCATCAACCTTAGAACCACATTTCCACTTCTGAAATCATCTACACGATTAGAATCTCACATTTATACTCTAGATAAGCCCGAACAAGCTGTAATAACCCATACCTGCAAACTCAGGTGTAATTACATGACATTCCATATAACTCAAACACTTGTAGCGATAACGTCTAATCACAATAATTACTCAAAACATCCAAATTTCGATGATAAGCCTTTTGTTAAATAAAGCCTCATTCCTACACTTCGGTACACTGCCATTGATAAATGAAACACATAAGAAGTCAGAACCACTCTTCGTATCAACCATTCGTGAAGCCACTTCTCCTTTAGCAAGGACCATAGCAAATTTCTGCGCCGAACATCGATAGTATCCCTCCAATACGCTGAAATCGAATCCATTTGTATTCATTCGAGATCCCAACGATCTCATCTAATCAAACACAACTACTCTGGGGACATGACACATCAATACAGTCTACAACCACAACTCGTGCAATTCGCGCACCAACAAGCAACAATCCGAACATACTCAAATCATGAAAAATGACTCAAATGAGAGAGCTGTACCACCAACTCACTAGTACGACCATAACAAAATACTGAGAACCCATCATACGTTGTAGAAACAGAATAAGTGAATCTAACCCGAAGGGTCATACCTCCACGTAACTTCTCTGCAATGCGCAACCCTATCCAAACACTGGTCCACATGAAACACCTTAAGTCACTATTCTCGAAATCGACAACCATGCGCAATTTGATGTCTGGAACCAAAGCAAATTATCATACCCATGGTGAAGCAAATAACATACACCACACAAATCCAAAAGGACATAATCGATACGCCATTCACCGAGCAACACCCAATTACTCTTCCCGCTCGACTTTCACTATGAAACCCCAATAGAACTGCACCATATGTTCCTTTAACCAACAAATCATAATGCCTCGCAACATAGAAAGATAACTCATAGATATCCCAAATTATTGATAAGCCCAATAACAATCGAGTCAACACATACCTCAACATTATAACTCGGAGCCAACCAAGCCGACTCAAGTTAGAACACATATCCACATTAGCCTGCTAATGTACCCCTTATCAAGGAGTGCCTGAAGCTGCTCCTTCAACTTCTTTAACTTTGCTGGTGCCATATGATACGATGCCCGACACCCAATCAATACAAAAATATACAACCCTCTCTGGCGACATGCCTGGCAGCAGGGAACAAATCCAAAAAATCCCTCACCACCGAAACTGAATCATGGTAGGAGTTTCTGCACTGCCATCCATCACAAAAGCCCAAATAAGAAAGACAATCCTTCCCAGCCATCTGCTGAGTCTTTGAAATATAAAACCACCCTACTACACCATAATCCATCGAACTTCACCACTTAGTCTATGGCATTCTCGGCATAGCCAACATCGTCGCCTTAGCGTAATAGTCCAGAATAATACGACATAGAGACAACCAGTCTATAACCAATATCCCTCAAATCCGAACTTACCAAGCAGAAAAAGATCCACTCGGGTCTCCAAACCCTGATAGTCACTACACAGTTCCAATACACGCGACCCACAACAACAACATAACCTGTTTATGAGAACTCCCAGTCTCTAACTCCATATAGCACACGAATCACCATATTCGATCCCAACTCCACCGTCCGACTATACAACACACCTCCCAATAATTCCCACGAGAGATACTCTTATGATTTTTTTCGTGCCACCCAGCAAACCCGAATATCAGTAGTCGATCCAATAAGAAAGTGTCGCAATACTACTGAAGTACCCTCGAATTAATCACATTGCCTATGCCCTCGTCAAATCACCCCAATTAGCAATACCATTTTCTTAATCATCTGAAGATCATTTCCCTATTCATTTGAAGCTCATTTCTCTATTTATCCAAAGCTGCCCACTGCCTAGGAGTTTTATGACCTTCCTTTCAGAACTGAACCATAACCTTACACACGCAAATCTCAATCCTCCACAACATACCGCATATACCATACCATCTTAGGATAACATGAGAACTTCACTCCCTTCCAAGACACAAACATCTACGTACTCAACTAGTCAAGAACTTTTCATTAATCCCATCTAGAAGATAATGACTACACACCCCATGCTCCTCACGCTCGTAGAAAATACGCATCCCTAACCATGGTTGAAACCATCAAGAACTCTACGAATCCCCTTTTTTGCAAGACCGAACCATTAGGAATGAATCCTTCTAACTCAACCAACATACACAAGCCATGAAAACCTAAGAGCATCGCCGTGAAACACCTGTAAGAACTCATTACTTCCTATGCACCCAAAGAACTAATCATTTCCTTACCATGCCAATTCGGCCCACTACCAAGCTATCCCGTCTATCCAAGTTCCTTGTGACTTACCTTCAGCTTGATACTCCTTCTTGCTATAACAGCACAATTCGTCAACCCAGACTCACCATACGAGACCCAAGCATAAACCACGCCGTCCAAGGCTCATAAGCCGCTGGATACTCTCTTAAAATATTCCCAAAAGTACTATGTTCAAAATACCTACCCCAAAGAGACTTCTTGAGAATCTGGAACCATTACCTTCCTAATACCAATATAAGAATTCCCTAATTGATATAGAAATGTCACAAGTCTTGACACCCTCTAATGCAAACCTCAGTTCCTAGCCAAATTATACACCTGAAAATCTCCAATTCTTACATGAAAAACCTTACACGCATTAGAACCATTCTCTAGAGTCATCTACTCTACTCAAGCTTCAATTAGCCTGATCAAATGAACCAAACAACCCGTGCCTCATTAGCACTCCGACACCGCAGAATGTAACCTTATCCCAATACAACCAAGCAACTTCCTACTCTATGCACCGAGCATGCCTTACCAACAACAACCCAAGTCATTCATTGATTCTCATACACCCATAAAGCATAATACAACCTTTATTGAAATTTTCTTTACTCTAGTTATAAGCCATAACTGATTCACAAATACGCCTCGAACTGGAACCATCATAGCATATAACCGTGCAATCAACTATTCAATAGCAGACTCCCCCACTTGGATCGAAGCCATAGATCAAAATGCACAATAACTCATAATGAATATACTCTATTACCACCATAATTGCATAGTGAGGTTAAACTCAATCCTTCATAAGCTCGTGCAACACATGCAATTTGGTACTTTAAATCTTCTGCAAATCTCGTATTCACCCTCGTAACAGTCAAGGCCACACTCTTAAGCAATCAAAATTCAATTGCAACACACATATTCCGTGGTAAAGGAGATCTTCTAACAATAACATAAGGATCACACAACTTAAGAACACACCGTAGGAGATAACCTACCTGATTTGCCTCCAACTAACATTTTTGTATACCTTCCACCATCATAAATATTACGCAGGCAGTTAATCTTCCTAAGTCTGAACTCACACTGTGACATGAAATTTACTTCACTCCCAACTAGGAAACATGAAAAGATTCTTCACACCCCCATAACTCGGGGCTACACCTCGAATCAAGATGGAAATCAAGCACCTAATACTTCTTCTATCCTCCAGTAGACCCTTCTCGTCGCTTCCAAATCATATGAATACATCTAGCAGTCACATCACACTCATCATGTAACTCTCCAGTCATTAATTCCCTTAATAGAGACACAACAACACATATAGATCCAGAAACACGTGCTCACACAATCAACAGCTCAGGGCTCAAGCTATAGGTAAAAATCCGGCCTCAAGTCTTCCAAACTGGCCCGACATCAACACATAGAGATCACATCTCGCCCCTCGATCAGGGAATTACAAGCCATCGATGCAGATCTGATACTGAGCGCTCGTTCGCGTATACGAAAGCATGGAAGGAATTCAAAGAGATATATTTCAAGCTGAATCAAGAACGCACGATAAGAATTTCAAGAATGTGAAGTTTTTCCTAAAGGTTCTGCAATCTTGAGGGTAAATACAGACGTCTACGTACCGATCTGCGAGATTCTACTAAACGTGCTCATGACTCGTGAGACCTATGTAACTTAGGCTCTAATACCAACTTGTCATGACCCTAAACCCGGACCCGGTCGTGGTGGCACCTCTCGTGAAGACAAGGCCAGCCGACACATTCCCATTCCAGTCTTAAGTATTAAAATAATAAGTATTAAGTCGTAAACATGATAAAATCTCAAAAATAAACAGTTAACAGTATAATTTGCAGAAAAACAAACCCAACATAGCATGATACCGAGGTGTTACTACTTATGAGCATCTACTAAGGTCCGAATACAACTAGGGTAAAAATGTACTAAATACAGTCTAATGAAATCGAGAGGGAGAAAACCAGTGCTGCGAACGTCGGACATCTACCTTACTAAACTCCGATGACTCAGCCTTTGAGCAACCAATACACGCTACCGGGTTCAGAAATACCTGAATCTGCACACAAGCTGCAGGAAGTAAAGTGAGTACTTCTAACCCAGTGAGTAACAAAAATAAATGAAGACTGAGCAATATAAAACCACGTAAGGCACAACATTAATCTAAAAGAGGCATAGCAAAATCAGTAAATATAATTAAACAGTAAAATCTCATAAACATCCTTTAAACAGTTAAACAATTTATAGTAAAAATAACTAAAAAGTAAACACACAATAACTGCCCATCGGGCACAGTAACAACAGAATCAGCCCCTCGGGCAATGTCACAGAATAATACCATCCCCTCAGACTATATCTCATATCACAATGGGTACCCGCGTTTACTGGGGTTGTACAGACTCTGAGAGGGACCCCTTACGATGCAAGAGAATAATCGAGCCATCTCGTGGCATCATAAACAGGCTCTCAGCCACATATAAATCTCAAGCCACCTCGTGGCGTACAAATCTCAGGCCCTCGGCCTCATTATCATAATCAATGTATCACCGTTGTGGTGTGCAGCCTGACCCAAATGTATCGTTACAACACACGCCCTCGGCCTTACTCAATCAGAATCTTATAAGCCCTTCGGGTCACAGTAAAATATGAAGTTCAGCTCAAATATCTTTAAAAATATCATTTAATGTGTTTAAAATAGAGTAATACAGCTGAGTCTTTAAAATAGTAAAATATAGTATGACTGAGCAGCAGTATGAAATCAATCAGTGAGGAAAAATATCATTTAAAAATCTCCTAAGGGTTCAAACAGCTGGCACGAAGCCCACATATGGCATTTAGCCAAAATATAATAATATCAAATAATTAACTATCAAATACGTAGTAAAAGTAATCATTCGATATGGGATAAGTCACAATCCCCAACGGTGCTCTATCACATGCTCGTCATCTAGTGTGTAAGTCACCTAAACATAGTCATACGTTATGAAATTCCGGGGTTTCATACCCTCAGGACAACATTTAAAGTCATTACTCACTTCGAATTAGCCCGAAAAGCTACCCTGCAACACGCTTTCCTATTGAATCAATTTCCAAGTGCTCCAAAACTACAAAGTTCTGACTTTTATCATTAAATTATGCTAAACGAATGAATTTCAATTGAAAAATATCGAATTTAAGCACAAAATCCGAAATCAGTCAAAATTTATCCCTCGGGCCCGCATCCAGGAACTAGACAAACTTTATACCAAAATTTTCTTCATCATCTCACGAGTCCGTACATATAAAGAACTCAAAAATCGGAGTTCGTTTGACCTCTCAAATCATCCCTAGAAGGTCTCATAATCTCAAGCCCTAACTCCACCTTTTTAACTGATTTTCATGAATTAAACACTGATATTTTATTCCTTAATCACAAATAATTAAGTTTTAGGGTACAAAATCCTTACCTCAATGAAGAACGGTAATTTCCTCTCTTCAAAATCACCTCAAAGCTCTTTTTCCCGTTCCAAAAGAATGGTATAAAAGGGTTCAAAGTCGCGGAACAGGTCTTTAAAACTTTCTGCCCGGCTATTAAAATTCCTTCATCGCGATCGCGAAGCACAAATACTCAGCTCCCAAAAATTAATCTATGCGAACGCGATGCTCATACCTTTTACACTACGCGATCGCGGACCAACTACCGCGTTCGCAAAAGAACAATCTCCAAGCCAACACCCCTGGTCCACTTACTCTACGCGTTCACGATCAATAACTTCCTCACCTCTATGCGATCACGCCCCAACCTCCACGAACGCGTAGAATAACTGGACCTTCCCCTCAAAACCTTCTACGCGATCGCGAAGAGAAATTTTCTGCAACAGCTGAACCTGCAATTTCTGCAACTCCAAACTTCATGAAATGGTTTGGTTGACCATCCGAAACTCACTCGAGGTCCCCGGGACCTCAACCAAAGGCACCACCATATCCTAAAACCTTATTCAAACTTGTATCAATCTTCGGAACACTCAAAACAATATCACAACACCAAATTCGCATTGGATTCATGCCTAAGAATTTCAAAATTTTCTAAATTACGCTCATGATAAAAAATCCAACCAAACCACGTTCGAATGACCTAAAATTTTGCACACACATACCAAATGATACTACGGAACTATTGCAACTCTCGGAATTCCATTCCGACTCCTATATCAAAATCTCACCTATCAACCGAAAAACGCCAAAAACTCAATTTCACTAATTCAGGCCTAAATCTACTCCGGACCTCCAAAACACATTTTGATCACGCTCCTAAGCCCCAAATCGCCTAACGGAGCTAACCAAATCATAAAAATTCCAATCCGAGATAATATAATATCAAATTAAATCTTGGTCAAACCTTTCAAATTTCAAGCTTCAAACTGAGAACTGTTCTTCCAAATTCATTCTGATCACCCTAAAAACCAAAACCAACGATTTACATAAGTCATAATGCACTACACGGGGTAAGTCATGTCCGAGAACTGGCGAGCAAAGTGCAAAATCTCAAAACGACCGGTCGGATCGTTATAGGTGGTTAACTGAACACCCTTTGCCAAAAAATTATATTAAGTCGTATAAGGTAAAATATTACTTGTTATTGATTAGAAAATAGACTTTGAACACCCTTCAATAGCCCACTAGCAAAGAATATTTAAAATTTGAACACCCTCATTAAATTTTTTAGCTTTGCCACCGACTTAACCGAGACTCGGGTTAAGCTCCGTCTCGAAATCTTGTGGGGTTAGGAGTAAAGCATCCCGAGATTGGTGCATCTCGTTGAGCGTGGAGAAGCATTGGAAACCCCAATTTTTTTCTTCAAAGCCGTTTCTTTTCCGTCCCCCGCCCAAGGTAACTAAACATCTTAAAGGGTGTAGAAAAATCATAAAAGACAAATATATGTACCAATTGTTGTAGTATCTAATGAATTGGTAAGATGCTTAATGTGTAACTAACCTAGTTAAATAAAAACTATACCCTAAGCTTTGAAAAGCATAATTACGATTAAAAAAAATCTTAGTTTCAGAGAAACACAATTAAGAGGATTAATTCTAAATTCTGCACCCATAATACGTGTAGTATTCAACTGTTTAGGTGTCAAGCTTCAACATTACCACATATGTGTAAACTCGCAAGGTTCAACTATATGAATATCGAATATAGTTTGCGTTGTGTTCTTAAAATTGTTTCCAAACACAACAAGTTACCTCATCAACACCGATAGTGGTCTTCTTATCATAATGGATCAGTAATATTTACCTTTTCCCATCGTCCCCCCTTCCCCCCCACCCTTTTCCCACTATTAACAGTTCAAATCTGTGGAACACAGAAAAAAAAAAAATGTGTAATATATTATAATAAAAAAAACGCTACTGCTAAACCTAAAATGTACATGTGTATGAAGGTGTGATGACCTTTTATGGTCACTTGTTTTAGAAATAAATTCAGTGTTTTAAGGCCTAAAATTCTCTCTTTTACCTCACCTTGATTTGTGTGCATGAACCAGACCTATATCCGGAAAGTCTTCTACGTGAAAAGATGAGAAATAGAAAATATTTAGAGTTAAAAATTTGATTTTTGTTGACTTTGGTAACATTTTGAGCAAACGGATCCGGATCCGTGTTCCGACGATCCCGAGAGGTCCGCAGTAAAATATGAGACTTGAGCATATGCCCGAAAATGAATTCCGAGGTCCCAAGCTTTAGAAATAAATTATTGAAAGAAATTATTTTGCTGAATTATCTAAAAAAATAAAGAAAAGAATTCATGTTTGAAACAATTGGTATCGGGCATATATTTTAGTTCCGGAGCCCGATACAAACTTGTTATAGTATTTGAATGATAACTGTAAAATTTGGTGAAAAATGGAGTCTATTTAATGTGAGTTGGACTTCCGGTTGAAGAGTTATGAACTTTAAATGTTCTTGATGAAAATGATGAGTTTTGAGGTTTAATTCATGGTTGTATATGTTATTTTGATAATTTGATCGCACGAATAGCTTCATTGGGAATTTTTGGGAAAAACCTAAGAATATTGAAATTTTAAGATCTAGACCTCAAATTGAGGTTGGATTCCAAAATCAATTATATATCTAGGCTCGGGGATGAATGAGTAATCGGGTTTTGGTCTGAATCTCGGGTTTGGACCAAGTGGGCTCGAGATCAAATTTTGACTTTTTGGAGAAAACTTTAGAAAACTTATTTTCAAACATTAGAATTGATTCATTTAGCATTTATTAATATAATTAAGTAACTTGTGGCTAGATACGAGCGAGTTGGTGGTGAAATCAAGAGGTAAAGCGATAGTTGAGGCTTGAATTGTATTCGTGGCATTGAGGTAAGTGTTTGGTCTAACCTTAGCTTGACGGATTAGGAGTTGTGTCTCATCTGCTATGTGCTAACTGTGGGGTACGATGTATAGGTATGGTGATGAGTATCTATACGTCGGTGTCAAGCATGCCCGTGAGTCTTGTATTGTAATCGTTATGACTCCATTATGGTTTATTGTGCTTCATGTGAGAATTATCATTATTGTTCCCTTGCCGGGATATTATTGTGGTATTATTGTTCTCTTACCGGGATGTTTGTTGTGATATTATTGTTCCCTTGTTGGGATGTTGTTATTATGCTATTGTTCCCTTGGCGGGATTCTTTTATTATCGGTGTTGATATATGAAATGGGAGCGGGTTGCATGCCCACAACGAAAATATATGAAATGGGAGCGGGTTGCACGCCTGCAACGGAAATATATGAAATAGGAGCGGGTTGCACGTCTGCAACAGTAATTATATGAAATGGGAGCGGGTTGCATGCATGCAATAGTAATCTATAAAATGGGAGCGGGTTGCACGCTTGCAATGGTACAATATGAAATGGGAGTAGATTGCACGCCTGCAATGATATTCTATAAAAAGGGAGCGGGTTGCACACCTACAACGGTACAATATGATATGGGAGCGGGTTGTACGCATGCAACGGTACTATATGAAATGAGATCAAGTTGCACGCCTGCAACGGTAATCTATAAAATGGGAGTGGGTTACACGCCTGCAACGGTATAATATGAAATCGGAGCCGATTGCACGCCAACAACGGTACTATATAAAATGGGATCGGGTTGCATGCCTGCAACGGTATTACATGTGTACTTGTTCTTCTTATTTCCTTATCTTTGCTGGTTATTGATTTATGGCATTCCTTACATTTCTCTACTGTTGTTCTATTGTTATCTGTTACTCCCCACAGCATCTTTCCCCTGCCCAACTTTAGATGTAATTATCTGCTTCTATTTCCACTGTATATAATTTAATTGCACATGTATATTTGATAGTTTTGTCCTAGCCTCGTCACTACTTCGCCGAGATTAGGCTAGGCACTTACCAACACATGGGGTCGGTTGTGCTAATACTATACTCTACACTCATTTGTGCAGATCCCAGTGCTGTAGACTTCGGACCACAGTGAGATTGTTGTTTCTTGTTCATTAGGCTACTCGAGCTAGTCCTGCAGGCGTCCGTAGGACTTGGCGTCTTCTTCTATCTACTATGCCTATTTCTTTCATGTATTTCCAGAGACAGTGTTGTATTTATTTCTTTCAGACCTTTATTTGTAGTACTCCTAGATAGTCTGTGAAGTTATGATACCAGTCTTGGGTAGATTTGTTATGGATTGGTATTAGCAGTATTATTAAAATTTTACAATGCAGTCTTCCACTTATTCAATTCTATTGTTATCTAATTATTGGCTCTTAACTGTTATCGGATTAAAAAATAGAAACAAGGTAAATGGTTCAGTTGGTTGGCTTGCCTAACTTTTATTAGTAGGCGCCATCACGATTTCCGAGGGTAAAAAATCCAGGTCGTGACAAGTTGGTATCAGAGATCTAGGTTACATAGGTCTCACAACTCACTGACAAGATTAGTAGAGTCTGAGGTATCGGTACAGATACGTCTGTATTTATCTCCTGGAGGCTACGGAGTTAGGATAAGTTTCACTTCTATTCTTCTCCGTCGTGCGATTTTGTTCTCTCAATGCTTAATGGAAACCTCTACTCTTGTCCTTTCGCTAATGGCGAGGTCACGTACTGCTTCTTCAGCCGAGCAGCAACACAGATCAGTGATAGATCAACTACGTCTTCGGAGGCTTTGTGGAGATTGGATAAGTTTCACCAAGCTCTTCACTACCACTTTCAATGGTGCATCTTCTGAGGGTCCCAGGATTATTTAGACAGCTGTCATTAAGTTCTCAGGAACATAGGGATAGTGGAGACCAATGGGGTCGACTTTGCTACTTTCCGCTTGTCTGGATCTGCCAACACTTGGTGGAGAGACTATTGTTTGGCTAGACCAGCCAGATCACCAGCTTTGTCTTGGAAGCAGTTTACTCAGCTATTTCTGGAGAAATTTCTCCCAATCACTTAGAGAGAGGTCTATCGGATGCAGTTTGAGCGTCTCCAGTAGGGTTATATTATTTTCACTTAGTACGAGACCAGATTTATTGACTTGGCCCGGTTCATTGAGGGGCTCATTCAGCCTATCCGACTTCAGATGGCTAAGGAGACGTGGAGTGAGATTTCCTTTCAGGAGGCAGCCAATGTGCCCAGAAGAGTCGAGATGGTTTTATCATAGGGAGGTGGTCAGGGGTCCGATAAGAGGCCTCGTTATTCAGGTAGATTTAGTGGCGCCTCGTTTGGAGGCAGGGATTCGTATAGTAGAGGCCATCCTCCTAGGCCTTTTCATTCGGCACTTTAGGTTTCTCACAGTGCTTCAAGTGGTCGTGGTTCTCATATGCAATATTCCGATCAGCTGTCTTACAGTGCATCACCAGCTCCTATCAGTGCACCTGCGCTTCAGAGTTTTCAGGGTCATTAGCCCCAGCAACCGAGGGCTTATTTTACTTGTGGCGACACGAGGCACATTGCTAGATAATGTCCTCGAGCATTGGGTAGCTCTCAGCATCCAGGTTCCCGTACCATGGTTCAGGCATCGAGTGTTCTACAGCCCTCCCAGCCAGCCAGGAGTAGCTACAGGCCATCCCAGAGATGTAGTCCAAGGTGGTGGTCCCCAGCCTCGATGTTATGCTCTTCCAGCCAAGCCTGAGGCTAAGATTTTCGATGCAGTTATCACATGCACGGTTCTGGTTTGTAGTAGGGATGCTTCAGTGCTATTTGATCAGGGGTCGACATACTCTTATGTGTCATCTTATTTTGTGCCGTATCTGGTCATGCCTAGCGATCCTTTGAGTGTTCCTGTTTATGTGTCTACACCGGTGAATGATTCTATTATAGTAGATCGTGTTCGTCGCTCTTGCGTAGTTGTGATTGGGGGTCTTGAGACCCGAGTAGACTTATTATTGCTGGACATGGTATATTTTAATATCATATTGGGGATGGACTGGTTATCACCTTACCATGCTATCTTGGACTGTCATGCCAAGACTGTGACCTTAGCCTTGCCGGGGTTGCCTCATTTATAGTGGAGAGGGACTCTTGGTCATTCTACCCGTAGTGTTATCTCATATGTGAAGCTGGGCATATGGTCGAGAAGGGGTGTTTTGGCCTATTTGGCATATGTTCGTGATTCTAGTACCGAGGTTCCTTCTATTGATGTTGTGCCTGTTGTTTGTGAGTTTTCTGAGGTATTTCCTTCAAACCTGCGGGGTATGCCACCCCTGGGTAGCCAAGTGCGGAGCGGGTAACTGCTGAAAGCATTTATGGTTCTATATGAGAAACCAATACTAATATAACCTACATGTCCAATTGAACTATGAGCTAGAAGTCTTTTTACTTTCTTTTGGGCCATGGCGGCCAGTGCTCCTAAGATCATAGAAGCAATGCTGCAGAAAAAGAAGATTTGTTGCAATGTAGCTCCATAAGAAACATAAATAGTAACACGTGAAATATTAGCAGAAATAGAGATTTTAGGTGCAATAGAAAGGAATGATGTAACCGGGGTGGGTGAACCCTTATAGATATCAGGTGCCCACATATATAGAGTCAAAATATATATAGAGCCCGAAGGGTAGGGGACATAATAGAAGTAAGTGGGTTGATCAAACCCTAATGAAAAGAGTTCCAGTGAGCTCGCCAAGGAAAGCAGATTAATTTTGCACTCAGCCCATTTCCATTTTGCCGTATCGTATCGCCCCGCCTGAGTTGAAAGTGCTGAAGAAGCAGTTGCAAGACTTGCACGAAAAAGGCTTCATCAGGCCCAGTTTTTTGCCTTGGGTGCACCAGTGTTGTTTGTTAAGAAGAAGGACGGATCGATGAGAATTTGTATAGATTACCGGTAATTAAACAAGGTTATAATCAAGAATAAGTATCTATTGCGAGGATTGATGATTTGTTTGATCAGATTCAGGGTGCCAAGGATTGATGATTTGTTTGATCTCAATTATTGCTTTCCACTTTTACTCCATAATTTCCCCGAAATCTTATACCAATCCATCATCTGGTCTTACAACGACGTCTTTTACGTCCCATCACATTATCTTCGGCCTGTCCTATCCATATTTCGCCGTGCACTATATTGGAAACTGGTAGCAAGCTCTGAAAATCCTTCTCATTTGTCAAAACAAATTACTATCGAAATACTATCGAAAATCTTAGCCAAAAGAAATGAAAAATGATGACTTCAAAAGATAGAAAGATAAAAGAAAATATTTCTGAACAAATGTTTGAGGAGAAGAGAAAGAAGAGAACTTATCTGAATGGTATAACCGATCCTAATGATCATGTCGTGCATTTCGGATTAATCAACCCAGTCTATCAATTTTCTGATGGCCTTGCTTTGCATTTCAAAGGTTCTACAACCCAACTTTTTTTTTCCGAATCAACATCTTCATCATGCTTGACGCCTCGAAGGATCCTTTCCGTCAAACTTATCTCGTTTGTCCCCTTTTTAACTCATTATCGCCTCATAGTGCCTTTTGAGGGGTTTTCACTAATAAGGCTCTCTCATTTCTTTCAACTCCTATCGCCTTATGATGCCTGTGAAGGTTTTCACCGATAAGACTCTCTCATTTCATTTCTCTCAACTTCCATCGCCTTATGGTGCCTGTGAAGGTTTTCACCGATAAGACTCTCTCATTATTTCTCTCAACTTACGTCGCCTTATGGTGCCTGTGAAGGTTTTCACCGATAAGATTAGGGCATCCAATGTCTCTAAGACAGCTTTTCGCACTCAGTTCGGGTATTATGAGTTCTTGGTGATGTCATTCGGGTTGATAAATGCCCCAGCAACTTTTATGGATTTGATGAACCGGGTGTTCAGGCCTTACTGGGACTTGTTCGTGATAGTCTTAATTGATAATATTTTGATTTATTCCCGTAGCCAGGAGGAGCATGAGCAGCATCTGAGAGTGGTTCTTCAGACTCTGAGGGATAGTCAGTTGTATGTTAAGTTCTCAAAGTGTGAGTTCTGGTTGAGTTCGGTTGTATTCTCGGGTCATGTTTTATTAGTGGAGTGTATTCAGGT
Organism: Nicotiana glauca; assembly: GCA_026770625.1. Taxonomy (NCBI): domain Eukaryota; kingdom Viridiplantae; phylum Streptophyta; class Magnoliopsida; order Solanales; family Solanaceae; genus Nicotiana; species Nicotiana glauca. The sequence goes on from MU758456.1 coordinate 135,204, forward strand.
TGATCCGAAGAAGATAGAGGCAGTCGAGAACTGGCCTAGACCCATATCAGCTATAGAGATCCAGAGTTTCTTGGGTTTGGCAGGCTATTATCGTCAATTTATGGAGGGGTTCTCGTCTATTGCAGCCCCGATGACCAGGTTGACCCAGAAGGGTGCCTAGTTCAGATGGTCAGATGAGTGTGAGGCGAGCTTTCAGAAGCTCAATATAGATTTGATTACGGCACCAGTGTTGGTTTTTCCCACAAGTTCAGGGCCTTACACAGTTTATTGTGATGCATCTCGTATTGGACTTGGTGCGGTGTTGATGCAAGATGGAAAGGTCATTGCCTATGCTTTGCGGCAGTTGAAGATTCATGAGAAAAACTATCCAGTTCATGATTTGGAGTTAGCAGCCAATGTTCACGCATTGAAGGTTTGGAGGCATTATCTGTATGGCATGGAATGTGAGATGTTCACGGATCACAAGAGTCTGTAGTATTTGTTCAAGCAGAAGGAACTAAATTTGAGGTAGAGAAGGCGGTTGGAGCTATTAAAGGACTATGATATCACCATCTTATATCATCCGAGGAAGACTAATATGGTGGCCTATGCTTTGAGTAGGAAGTTAGCCAGTATGGCAGTCTTGCGTATATCCCGGTCGGTGAGAGACCACTTGCTTTGGATGTTTATGCTTTGGCCAATCAGTTCATGAGGTTGGATATTTCTGAGCCCAGCCGTGTATTAGCTTGCATAGTTGCTCGCTCTTCTTTGTTGGAGCATATCCGAGATCGGCAGTATGATGATCCTTATTTGTGTGTCCTTAGAGACACGGTGCAACACTGAAGTGCAAAGCAGGTTACCTTATGGGATAATGGAGTTTAGAGGCTGCAGGGTCGAGTTTGTGTGCCTAAAGTGGATGGGCTTCGGGAGTTGATTTTAGAGAAGGCCTATAGTTTCAGGTACTCTGTTCATCCAGGTGCCGCGAAGATGTATCAGGATTAATGGTAGCATTATTGGCGGCAGAGAATGAAGAAGGACATTGTTGCATATGTGGCTCAGCATTTGAATTGTCAGCAGGTTAAGTACAAACATTATAGGCCTGGTGATTTGTTCCAGAAGATTGAGACCCCTGAGTGGAAGTGGGAGCGTATCACCACAGACTTCGTTGTTGGACTCCAACGGACTCAGAGGAAGTTCGATGCAGTATGGGTTATTGTTGATAGGCTGACCAAGTTAGCACATTTCATTCCTGTGGCAGTCTCCTATTCTTCCGAGAGAGTTAGCTGAGATATATATCCTAAAGATTGTTCATCTTCACTGTGTGCCCGTGTTTATCATTTCAGACTGAGGTACGCAGTTTATCTCACATTTCTAGAGAGCAGTTCAACGAGAGTTGGGTATACGGGTTAAGTTAAGCACATCGTTTCATCCTCAGACGTCGGGCAACCCGAGGGGACTATTCAGATTTTGGAGGATATGCTTCGAGCTTGTGTCATTGACTTTGGAGGCTCGTGAGATCAGTTTTTGCCTTTAGTAAAGTTTGCCTACAACAACAGCTACCAGTCGAGTATTCAGATGTCTCCTTATAAGGCTTTATATGGTAGGCAGTGTCGGTCTTCGGTTAGATGGTTTGAGCCTGGAGAGGCTCGGTTGTTGGGTACAGATCTGGTGCAGGATGCCTTGGACAAGGTCATGATCATTCAGGATAGGCTTCGTACAGATCAATCTAGGCAAAAGAGTTATGCCGACCGTAAGGTTCATGATTTGGCATTCATGGTCGTTGTGCGGGTATTGCTTCGGGTGTCGCCTATAAAGGACGTGTTGATATTTGGGAAGAGGGGCAAGCTTAGACCTAGGTTCATTGGACCGTTTGAGATTCTTGATCAAGTGAGAGAGGTGGCTTACATACTTGCATTTTCGCCGAGCTTATCAGCCGTACATCTAGTGTTTCATGTGTCCATGCTTCGGAAGTATCACAACGATCCATCCCACGTGTTAGATTTCAGCACTGTCCAGTTGGACAAGGACTTGTCATATGAGGAGTAGCCAGTAGCTATTTTAGACTGGCAGGTTCGTCAGTTGAGGTCGAAGAGTTTCCTTTCTGTTCGTGTTCAGTGGAGAGGTCAGTCTACTGAGGTATCGACCTGGGAGTCCGAGTGCGATATGCTGAGCCGTTATCCCCATCTTTTTCCCAACTCAGGTACTTCCTTCTTATGTCCTTTTCGAGGACGAACGAATGTTTTAGATGTGGAGGATGTGATGACCCAAAAGGTCATCACTTATTTTAGAAACAAATTCAGTATTTCGAGGCCTAAAAACCTCCCCTTTACCTCACTTTGATTTGCGTGCATGATCCGGACCTATATCCGAAAAGTCTTCTATGTGAAAAGATAAGAAATAGAAAATGTCTAGAGTTAAAAATTTAATTTTGGTCAATATTTTGAGCAAACGGACCCGGATTTGTGTTTCGACGATCCCGGGAGGTCCACAGTAAAATATGGGACTTGGGCGATGCCCGAAAATGAATTCCAAGGTCCCAAGACATATAAGTTAATTTTTGAAAGAAATTATTTTGCTGAATTGTCTAAGAAATGAAGAAAAGAATTAATGTTTGAAATCATTGGTATCGGGCCCGTATTTTAGTTTCGGAGCCCGGTATAAACTTGTTATAGTATTTGAATTATAACTATGAAATTTGGTGAAAATGGAGTCTATTTGACATGGGTTGGACTTCCAGTTGAAGAGTTATGTACTTTAAGTGTTTTTGATGAAAATGATGAGTTTTGAGGTTTAATTCATGGTTTTACATGTTATTATGATGATGTGATCACACGAGTAGGTCCATATGATATTTTTGAGTTAGTATGCACATTTGGTTTAGAGTCCCGAGAGCTCTGGTGAGTTTCGGGTAGGTTCTGGGATGTCTTAGGCTGAAAACATAGTTGTTGCAGGTTCAGAGAAGTGCAGATCTCTGAACCCGCCAGTGGGCCCGCATTGAATTTGTGTTGTCCGTGGTGGGGGCTTTGCGGCCGCACTCGATTTTGTGCGGTCCACACAGGTTCACTGGTTCGATTTCAGAAGCCTATAGCTTATGATCTACAAGGAATTTTGAGACGATTCAAAACTAAAGTTGTAGCCCTTCGTGTCTTGTTTCCAGAAGGTAAAGAAATCACAATTTAGACATCTGTAGATAAAATTACGGCCAAAATACTAAAGCATGTCACTGCAGTCAACCTTGTGAGCTCAGCGACCGCATTCCTTTTTGTATGGTCCGCACAAGGGGTATATTTATACGGGATTTTCAGTTATTTTTCTTTTTTCAAAACCTCAAAAACATAAGAGACGATTTTTCAAACAACCTTTCTTCTCCAAAATATTAGTAAGTGATTTCTAACTCATTTTCTTTACTCCTTAACTTTTTTTTACAAGATTTCATCCTAGAATCTAGGGTTCTCATGGTGAAATTGAGAATTTTCTAAAAAAAACCTAAGAATATTAAAATTGGGTGAGTTAGACCTTAAATTGAAGTCGGATTCCAAAACTAATTATATAACTAATTAAAACGGAGGAAATATCATTTTTTTCAAAAACTCACCCCTGGCCATGGATTGATACTAAGAAAGGGACAAATGAAAAGAGAGATGACAAAGACAGAGGACAGTTGAGGCAGTGGTTGGTAAGTAAGTGAGCTTAGACATTGCAACAACTACCTATGTCATTAATTTCTGGATTTGTTTAGGATCATAAATTCTAAAAAATTTTATTTTTTTTTAAATTCTGTGACAAATCAAACAGGTTTACATAAATTAGAACGGAGTAAAATATCATCTTTTCAAAAACTCACCCTTGGCCATGGATTGATACTAAGAAAGCGACAAATGAAAAGAGAGATGACAACGACAGAGGACAGATGAGGCAGTGGTTGGTAAGTAACTGAGCTTAGATATTGCAACAACTACCTATGTCTTTAGGTCAATATTGTTTTTCTTCTTTTTCTTTTTTGGGTGTAGGGGTTTCTGTTTGAAATAATTTTACTTCCACCTCAAAGGTTTTGATAATTACTAGTACAAAATATTCTTGTATGAAAATAGAAGCAAGATACAAGATATTTATACACTTGAAAGTCTACAAAGGTTATGGTCCCTATGTTTATATTTTAAGAAAAATTAGACCGGACAACTTAATTTACTTGCTTATATATTGTGTTATATTACAAAATAAAAAATAAGCTCTATACTTGAAACATGTTATTGTGATTGCAAAATAAAATGAGGGACTAAAAATAAAACTTAATCCCCTTTACTGAAAAAATATGAGGGACTAACCTCTAAGCAAAACAAAACATGAAGGGATCTAGTTACTCTTTTTTTTTTTTTCAAAACAAAATATGCAAGGGCAAGTTGCTTTATTAATACATATTTAAGGAACGTAATATACTTTTTCCTCTTCTTTTATACTCCGTCCGATATTTTATGTGTCTTAGTTTGACTGACCGCGGAGTTGAAAAAAATACTAATAAATACTTGTGAATTTTGTGATTTTCAATTAAAAAACATATAATGTACCAAATTAATCTTAAGCCTTGTGGTCTTAAACATGTTATGTGGGTTGTAGGAGTTAAATAGTTAAATTTAAAAAGTGATATTTATGTTTCAAAAGAGAATAAAAAGAAAAGTAAGACACTTTAATTGAAATGGAGGGCCGAGGGAGTATATGTGTAGAAAAAAAACTGGTAAAGACTTGTTGGACTCTAATACAACTTTAATGACTAAAGAAGGGCTGATTTTGTAATTTCAGTACTATAAAGGTAGTCTATGTAAGTATCAAAAATTTCAAGGGGGGTGAAGAAAATGTACTCTTTTATAGTTTTGAAGATATTATTGATGAAGTCAAGAATGGACATGATTATAGTGAATATTTAAAATTCTTGGTTGAGATGAAACAATGAAATGGATAGACGACATTTTCTTCTAGAACATGGCCAATAAAAAAGGCCAAGATCCCATGTTACTCATACCTAATAAAGTTGGCTGCTTTCTTCCTCTTATTAAATAAAAGAATTGTGAAATTAAAATTGTGTTTGTGTCAACCCTTTTGGATAAGCTTTTTCACCTCTCCATTTTGGAGTTTTCTCACCTAAAGATCCATATGTTTTGTCATACTATCTTCGTTTAATCTAAAAGGGGTGGTGGGTTGTTTCTTAGGTATATTTAAATAATAGAAGTATAGTTATTTCTTTTTCTTTTTTAATGGAATTGATTTTAGATTGGAAGTGTTAGGTAGATGAATGAATGACATGTACACTAGTAGGTCCGTTAGTTTTGTTTGTCTTTTTAATGTCGATATTTGTTGGGCCCAGCTTTTTTTGAAAAAGAAAAAAGAAAGGGAAATTTACACAAATGTCCCAAATAAATTTCAACTTACCAATCTCTAGCCATTAGTTATAGACTTACCAAAATTAGCCAATAAAAATTGAAAAACTAAATAATAGGGTTCTTTCTCTCAAAAAATCACATGCAAAAATCACCTTCCATATTTTTAAGCGTGATTAGCAACATTAGATACAAGACGGAAAGGAAATTTCATGGACGGGGTAGCAAATAAGGTGATGAAATACAAAAATATATCCAATATTCCAAAAATCTAAACGAAAAAGGAACTTTTTCAATGGGTATAGTTAAAATTCATTGAAAATATATAGATAAGTCAATATACAAAATTTGAGGAAGATTGGAGGTGATTTAGACTGGTTTTGTATCAAAATTCGTAATTAAATCGAGTTCAAAAAAGTCTTCTGCGACACATGTATCAAACATGTATCACGCATGTATCACACACACAGGTATACATGGATACACATGTGATACACCATTGATACAAATATGATACATATGTGATACACAAATGATACAGAGTGTGATACACGTATCATTTTTTTTCATGTTCAGCTTTTACTTCGAATTTTCAATTCAAACCACCTCAAAACTTCACCAAATCATCCCAAAACTGAGATTCAAGCTCCTTAAGTTGTGCCCAATCTATTCTAATAACACCCACTCAAAACAAAGCAAAAATTTGATAATTTTTGCTACAAATAGCTAATTGGTTAATTTGGCTAATATTAGTAATATTTTATCAATTGACCAATTTTTGTAATGAGCTACTTATAAATGGACATAGCTGGTAATTTCCCTCAAAGAAATCTAAGATATTGCATGTAAAAATAGCACGAGCTAGCTAATTTTTGGATTAGTCATTCAAAAATAACCATCGTTTGCAAAGTCATTAAAAAATAGTCACTATTTTATTGTAACACGGAAAATTCCAACATAATATACTGGAGATCGGTGCACATGTGTATGAACTTCTAGCATATTATGCTGGAACTCTAATATGCGGAAAGTTCCAGTATAATATACTGGACCAGTATATTATGGAACTCCAGTATACTGGAGTTCCAGCATAAGCAGTATATTATACTTTTGTATTTTTTCGGATTTTGAATATTATTTTTGTTCAGATTTATTTTTACATAAAAAGTGACTAAATTTTGATTACTTTTGAAACTGTGGCTATTTTTGAATGAGCACTTGTAAGTCTAGCTATTTTTGAATTTATCTCGTATTGTATTTGTAATGGTTAATTCATTTTTTAGCCATTTTTTGCCCAAAAGTATGTCTTTACAACTTTTTAAAAGAAGTGGACAAGCAACAAATATTTGGTGGAAACGTAAATAGTTTTATGCTTTTGGAGTAATATTAGACGAATTCATGTGACATTTTTAATGAGTAGGTGCAATTTTGAGCTACCAATGAATTTTCTAATTATGGTAGCTTCCGTAATGTATCAAAAATACATGAGAAGTATATCTTTATGTGGTGTTACTGTGATATGTATGGAAATGATGGAACAATCTCATTAAGTTGGCTGTTGTAACTAATTTTAGTTAGGTTAAAGAACATAAGCGTCCATGTTGTCCTGTAAGTAATATTTTACTTACCGTTTAATATTGATTTCTACTGAGACTGTGGTGGATGAATATTAGTATATATCTGTTGATGTCAGTATGTCGAATAACTAAGTTGTAATAGGCTTTTAATGTCGAGATTATTGATCATTGGAGAATCGAACTTATACTAAATCTTTTTCTTTCTTTTGTTCTTGTTCTGATATCATATGTTTGTACATCATGGAAGGGACATGAGGAAGGTCTTCCATGTGCAAGAGAAATGCACCAGAATTATTATTTTAAAATAAAAAAGAAAGGAAAACAAAGAAAAATACTTAACAATATTTTCATTTTCGGATAAAAAATATGGGCATTTGTATCTATACCCGCTTTTTGGGTCACGTCTTAACTTGTGTCCGCTTTGCAAAAAAAATTGCAAGCATACCTACTTTTTCGCGTAACTTCAGCATACGGGACTGAAGTAACAAAGACAATTACGCAAAACATCAGCATTATAGTAGACGGGTCTGAAATAGCAATGTGCTGAAGTTTTTATTTGTAATTGCTGAACTTAAGCATAATAGCTAAAGTTTTGTTCTCTATTTGCTGAAGTTTTTGTTTGTAATTGCAGAACTTAAGCATAGTAGTTGAAGTTTTGTTCTCTATTTGCTGAAGTTTTTATTTATAATTGCAATAAATAAGCTAAAGCTTTTTTTATCCTGGATTCAAAATCTTCAGCACAAGATGCTAAAGTTATTTAGTTCATTTGTAAAAATTTCAGCTTTACTGAAGGTTTTTTTTTGGTCATGGATAAGCTTTTTCAAAAACTTCAGCAGAAGCTACTGAATTTATTTAGTTCATTTGTAAAAACATCAGCACTAAAAGCTGAAGCTTTTTTGTCCTGGATAAGCTTTTTCAAAAACTTCAGCAGAAGATGCTGAAATTATTCAATTCATTTGTAAAAACTTCAGCACTAAAAGCTGAAGTTCTTTTTGTCTTGGATTAATTAGTTTTGTCATAAAGCTTTTTCAAAAACTTCAGCAGAAGATGCTGAAGTTATTTAGTTCATTTGTAAAAAAATTAGTACTATATAAGCCAAAGTTTTTGAAAAAGATTTCTAACATACTACATAAATAATCAGATTGCCAACAGTATCTAATTCATAAATTTTGGAGATAATAAACGTGAAAAGAATATAATTATCATTTGTCTACTAACTTACATACGTGGAAATATTCACAAATTATTGTCTACTAACTTATTTAATTATTTATAATTTATTTTTAAATAATCTGATAAACATATTTATGGCACCATGAACTGAAGTTTCATAGTAGCACCAACAACAGCAGAAGAAAGAAGAAGAAGAAGAAGAAGAAGAAGAAGAAGAAGAAGAAGAAGAAGAAAACGAAGGAGGAGAAGGAGGATGAGAAATGGGACTGAAATTGTTTAAAAAGGGGGTACAAGTTAAAACTTTAAAAATAATGGGTATAGGTTAAATGGAGGCGACCAAATAGGGCGCCATGTGCAATTTTTTCGTTTTATGGCATATAGGTCTAGCCCACAGATCCAGCAAGGCCCAAGTGCATGTCCTGTTTGAAGTAACGAATGTGTTCCTTTGCAGAATTTGCATGCTACAGAGCCCAAATAATGACATAGAAATGACACCGGGTAGCCACTTTAAAGGGCTGTTATTAAGGAATTAGCCAGTATATTTTAAATTTCAGTTAAGATTTTTATTTAAGATTATCTTGAATTCTTGAAGTTAAAATTTTAAGTTGAAAATTTCATGATAAATAAGTATTGGCTAATTTGTAAATAGCATCCATAAGAATAACTATCTGTGCACTTGCCCCAATATTGACCCACTGGCCAGAAGTGTAGTCTTCAATATCCTGTCCATTTGCACAAATATTCACTCTTAAGGTTGCTCTTTAATACACGGACACAACATAAAAGATAGTGCAACTTTAGCCAATTATGACCATGTTTTAAAGAGCAGCTTTAAAAGTGGGTTTTTACCGACTATACATCAGAAAGGAAAGCATCTCATGGTTGTCGTGCGCTCCTCCTTGAATTAACATCTATTGCAAGGGTATTTTTGGAATTTAAAGTTCTTTTTGGATGGGCTGTATTCCCTTGTGTCGTCTAAAGAGTTGATTTTTAGCCCCGTTCACGAAAAAGCCAGGACTATTTCCTTTATTTCCATCTTGTCCTTGTACTGGAGAAATACTTGCGATCCTTTTTGCAACTCTCATTTTGCCCCTGCTTTCTCATTTTTTTTACAACAAATATGCTTATACACCTTCGTAAATCCAACATATAGATGAGCCTTCGTTCAAAGCCCAAAAAGGTAATACAACTGCTGATGTCACGTGAAAGTGACATGCTCCGACAAGTGTCAACTCCAATATCACGATTCAAACCTAACATGTCGTGATGACGCCTATTGTGGTACTAGGCAAGCCGACATTTTCAAAATACTTTCATCAATTAACAGAACAATGAATTAAGAAATTTAAAATAATCGGAGTTTTCATAAAAATAGGGTAAACACGCAAACACAAGTGAAAAAACATAACCCCCAAATACAGGCGTCATTGAGCTCATGAGCATCTATAAAACCAGTCTAGAAAGAATGGTCTACAAGAATCTGCATCAAAATACAATTAAAGAAAAGACAAGCAAGGAGAAACAAAGAGTTGCGAACGCTGGGCAGCTACCTCGTAAATCTCCGACGATAAACCGAGCATGAGATCAACGCCCACCGTGTCCGACAATACCTGGATCTATACATGAAGTGTAGGGTATAACATGAGTACAATCAACTCAGTAAGTAACAATAATAAATAAGGAACTGAAATATAGTGACGAGCTAGATAGTTGTGGTGCAATTTCAGTAATTTTAGCAAGAAAATAGACATGCTTTCAGATCCGGTAAATTAAGTCAAATCAGTACATACATTACCAAGTTCAAGTAAAATCAGATACAATATCTTCCAGAAATTTCAAAACGGTGACATATAGCAGCTAATTGCTGCAACAAATGAAAGCAAGTATAACCTCTCAGGGCAACAGTCACTCAACTTTTTCTCAATCGCTCAATCACTTGGCTCTTAGCCCTCAGCACTCACACTCAATAGGTACTTGCACTCACTGGGGGTGTACAGACTCCGGAAAGGCTCCTTCAGCCCAAACACTATATAGCTACGGCGTGCTGACCGATCTATAATATATAATTAACCATAAGGCTCGTAGCGACGTGCAACCCGATCCCCACATACATACATACATATATATATATATATATATATATATATATATATATATATATATATATATATATATATATATATATATATATATATATATGCATTGCGGCATGCAACCCGATCCATATACGTACAACCCTTAGGCTCTTTGCGACGTGCAACCCGATACATACATACACATATAGCTCACAGCTCAACACTCAGGTCCTAACTCAGTCATCAACCTCTCCAGTCTCTCGGGCTCTTAAAAATCATATAAAACAGCCCAAACAGAGATAATAACATGTATAAACAAGAAACAAGTAGAGAATAAGATGTGATACACAAGTAAAAACCGTGACTGAGTAAAAAATAGCAGATAATTCAACAAGTACACGACCTCTGCACGTCTCAACAATGTCATCATATAGCCTAAGCATGATTTCTAACATAATTTGTTGTCAAATTTCTATAACACAGGGAGAGCATATAGCTAATAACAAGTCATTCAACTTTACAATTCCATGGAATGAACAAAGTCCCAATTCCTATGGTGCACGCCCTCATGCCCGTCACCTAGCATGACCATAATGCATCCTAAATACTGTTTAAGAATATCCAAGCCCCGAATCTTCAACTGATGATACCATACCTCAAATCACTCTTGGAGAACAACCTCGCTCCTTGAAGCCGGTCAAATAGATCATCAATACGCAACAACGCTTACTTATTCTTGATTGTGATTTTGTTCAAGTGCATATAATCAATGCAAATTCTCATAGTACCATCCTTCTTCTTCACGAACAGAATAGGTGCACCCCAAGGTGACACACTAGGCCTAATAAACCCTTTCTCAAGGAGTTCGTGAAGCTGCTCCTTCAACTCATCTTGTGCTATACAATATGGAGGAATAGAAATGGGTTGAGTGCCCGATACCAAGTCAATACAAAAATCAATGTCCCTGTAGGACGGCATGCTTGGAAGGTCTACAGGAAACAGATCTTGAAACTCTCGCACCACCAGAACAGAATCAATAGTAGAGGTCTCAGCATCAACATCCCTAACAAAAGCCAAATAAGACAAACAACCCTTCCCAACCATCCGTTGGGCCTTCAAGTATGAGATCACTCTACTAGGAATATAGTCCAAAGAACCCCGACACTCAATCCTTGGCAATCCCAATATCGCCAACATCACAGTCTTGGCGTAGTAATCCAAAATAGTATGATAGGGAGACAACCAATCCACACCCAATATCACGTCAAAATCAACCGTACTAAGCAGCAAGAGATTAACTTTAGTCTCCAATTTCCTAACAATCACTACACACGACTGATATACATGGTCCACAATAATAGTATTGCCCATTAGTATAGATACATGAACTGATAAAACTAAAGACTTGCGGGGCATATCCAACTAATAAGCTAAATACGATGACACATATAAATAAGTGGAACCAGGACCAAATAATACATAGGCATCCATGTGGCAAACCAAGACAATACCTGCGATCATTGTGTCTAAAGCAATAACATCTGGTCTGGCAGGGAGTGCATAGAAATAGGACTGGCCGCGACCTGATCGGCCTCCTCCTAGCTGACTAAGCTCCATCCCGAGCTAGCTGGGCGGGTGGTGAAGTAACTGGTGCTGAGGTCGTAGGTTGGCTCCTCTGATGAGCTGGACCTCCCACTAGGCAGGGACACTGCCCCCTGATATGACCAAGCTCTCCACACCCGTAAAGACTCCCCGGTGCTGGTGGTGGGTACTGAAAGGAGCCCTGAGCACCGGGATAACTGGTAGAAGGACCTGGCATAGATGGGCCCTGAACCGATGGAGCACGGGACGAACTCTGAGCTAGAAGGGCACTGAGAGATGAGTGACCCTGATGAGAACTGTGTGAACCATGGCCAGATAATACACCATGGTGAACCGGAAGGCCGTTTGAGCATGCCTATAGGGGCGACCCCTGCCGTGGTGGAACTGACCTCCAGAAGGAACTCCACTAAAAACACCTGATCCACAAGATCTCTTGGCTCCCTCTCAACCCGCTCTTGGCTGCGGACCAACTCTATCTCCCGAGCAATGTCAACAACCTCATCAAATGAACCTCTTGATCTTCTCCCTATCAGTGGGAACCAACCAAACCGCATGACGTCCAACTCAGAAAACCTTATCTTGTAACACATCACAGTCATATCATCTTGATGCAACTGCTCAAGCTGCTTGCGTAGCTCCTCTATGCGAGACTGCAGCACATTCTTCTTCAAGAAGAGAACGGAGAACTCCTACCACGTAAGTGGCATTGCACCGACCGGCCTACGCCTCTCATAAGCCTCCCACCAGGTAAAAGCAGCTCCAATAAACTGAAAAGTAGTGAACGAGACCCCACTGGTCTCCAGAATACCTACTATATGGAGAATCCTCTGATATTTGTCCAGGAAATGCTGGACATCCTCCAACTCTGCCTCGCTGAAATATGGAGGCTGAATTCCAAACCTCACTAGTCTCCGCTGCTCATCATCAGTCATAACAGGAACCACATAGGCCTAAGCAGCTACTATCGGCTGGGCTGGTAGTGCCCCCGGTGTCTAGAGTCCCTGCATCACCTGCTCGGGTGTATGGGCCGCGGGAGTCTGAGTACCTCTCTCGGCCTGAGAAGTGGCTGCTGCAGCTGGAATAGAGACCGCTCAAGCAAATCTGGTGCACACGGTGAGCTAAGGCCTACTGAAGGCATGGAATCACAATGTCATAGCTAGTGCGTAAGCTGGTTCCACTAGCGCATCCACAACTAGGACCTGGTCCTGAATTGGGGCAACTGGTGGATCTGCAGGTGCTGCGCTAGCTGTTGTGCGAGCTGCACCTCTGCCCCGACCGTAGCCACTATCACAATCCCAGCCTCTCGCAGCCCTGACTGGTGGTACTGGTGGCTGTCCATCCCATCCAATAGTATGTGTTCTCACTATCTGTGAGAGAATAGAATAACATAAGTTTTGTTACCAGAATCAATAAATTCGTACAACCAGAATTTATGAATATGAAGTTTCCTAAGGGTTCAGCAGCCTCTAAAAGATAAGTATAGACATCTCCGTACCGATCCACAAGACTCTACTAAACCTGCTCATGACTCGTATGACCTATGTAACCTAGGCTCTGATACCAACTTGTCACGATCCAAACCCAACATGTCTTGATAGTGCCTATCGTGGTACTAGGAAAACCTCCATTTCCAAAATACTTCCATCAATTAACAGAACAATGAATTAGGAAATTTATAATAATCAGAGTTTTCATGAAAACAGGGTAACGACCCAAACACAAGTGCGGAAACGTAACCCCCAAATTCAAGTGTTACTGAGCTCATGAGTATCTATACCACCAGTCTAGAAAGAAGGGTCTACAAGAGTCTGTATCAAATATACAATTAAAGAAAAGACAAGAAAGGAGAAACACATGGCTTCATACGACGGGCAGCTACCTCGTAAATCTTCGACGGCAAACTGAGCACGAGATCAATGCACACCGTGTTCGGAACACTTGGATCTGCACACGAAGTGCATGGTGTAGTGTGAGTACAACTCACTCAGTAAGTAATAATAATAAATAAGGAACTAAAAATAGTGACAAGCTATACAATTGTAGTGTAATTTCAGTAATTTCAGCAAGAAAATAGACATGCTTTCAAATACGGTAATTTATGTCAAATACATTTATACATTACCATGTTCAAGTAAAATCGGATACAATATCTTCCAAAAATTTTGAAACAATGACAGATAGCAGCTAAGTGCAGCAACAAATGAAAGCAAGTATAGCCTCTCCGGGCAACAGTCACTCAACTTTTTCTCAATAGCTCAATCACTCGGCTCTCAGCCCTAAGCACTCTAACTAATTAGTACCTGTGCTCCCTGGGGGTATACAAACTCCGGAGGGGCTCCTTCAGCCCAAGCAATATATTGCTGTGGCGTGCAGCCGGATTCATAATATATAATTAGCCATAAGGCTCATTGCCGCGTGCAACCTAGTCCATATATATAGAGAGATATACAACCCAACGACTTGTTGAGACGTGCAATCCGATCCATATACATAAAGCATTCAGGTTCATTGCGGCGTGCAAGCCGATCCATATATACACATATAGCTCACAGCTCGTCACTTAGGCTCTAACTCAGTCACCAACCTCTCTGGTCTCTCGGGCTCTCAGAAATCATACAAATCAACACAAACAGAGCTAATAACATGTATCAACAAGAAACAAGCAGAGACTGAGAAATGATACGCAAGTAAAAACTTTGACTGAGTACAAGACATCAAATAACAGATAATTTAATAAGTACATAACCTCTGCGGGTCTCAACAATGTCATCATATAGTCTAAGCATGATTTCTAACATGATTTGCACTCATATTTCTATAACACAGGGAGAGCATATAGCTAACAACAAGTCGTTCAACTTTACCGTTCCACGGAATGGACCAAGTCCTAATTCCTACGGTGCACTCCCGCATGACTGTCACGTAGCATGTGCGTCACACTTTAAACCAATCATATACCGCATAATCCAGGATTTCATATCCTCTGGACCAGATTTAAAAGTATTACTTACCTCAATTCGGGCAAAAATCTACTCCAAAATACCTTTGCCTCGCGAATCGGCCTCCATGACCCGAATCTAGCCACAAGTTGTACAATATAATCAATATAGGTTAAAGGAATCAATTTCACAAGAAAAAGACAAAATTATAATCGAAATCCGAAATCCGCTCAAACCCCCCCTCCCCCCCGGGCCCACGTCTCGAAATCCAGCAAAATTCACAAAACCCGAAAACTCATTAATTCACGAGTTCAACCATACAATATTTATCAAAATCCGACACCAAATGGCCATTCAAATCCCCAAAATTCACTCTCCAAATCTCTAGCCTTCAAACTCCCAAATTTCACCTCAACACCACATAATCTAGGTGGAAAAAATAATGGGAAAACGAGATTATTGATAAAAAACGAGTACAAGATTCTTACCTAAAAAATCCCCTCAAAAATCCTCACCAAAATCGCAAACCCTTGTTTTTAAACATTCCGCCTAGGCTTTTCGCACCTGCAACCATTTATCTGCACATGCGGGACCGCTTCTGCGGAATCCACTTAGCCAGTTGACTCCGCTTCTGCGAGTACTGGACCGCATCTGTGCATATCACAGGGGTGGAAATTCCATCGCACCTGCTGATCCAGCCCGCATCTGCGCCCTTCTGTCCCCTTCTGCGACCACGCAGGTAGGGAAAATCTTCACACCTACGACCTCTGCTTAAATATCCCTTGGTTGCTTCTGCAGCTCTTGCCCGGCTTAGTCGAATCCTCAAATCATCTCAAACAACATCAAAAATACGAATTATACACGAATTCAACCCTAATGAACTTTGAAATTTTTAATTTTTACAGATAACGCTGAAATCTATCAAATCACGTCTGATTGACCTCAAATTTTGAATACAAGTCATAAATGATACCACGAACCTATTCTAACTTCCCGAACTCTAATCCGAACCCAATATCAAAAAGTCCAATCCCGGTAGAACTTTTCAAAATTTTAACTTTCGCCAATTCAAGCCTAATCCCACTACGGACCTCCAAATCACAATCCGGATGCGCTTCTATGTCCACAATCACCTACGAGCTAACGGAACAATCAAAATTCAAATCTGAGGCCTTTTATACATAAGTCAACCTCCGGTCAACTTTTCCAACTTAAGCTTTCAGTTAAGAGACTAAGTGTCTCAATTCACTCTGAAATCTTTCTGGACCTAAACCGAGTAATCCGGTAAGTCATATAACAGCTGAACACAAAAGGATCAGTAAATGGGAGAACGAAGCTAGAACTCTCTAAATGACCGTCCGGGTCGTTACATCCAACATACTTTTTGGCACATGTGATATATGTTTATTCTTCTTGAAAATATATATCATACACATTATACAAAAAAGAAAGCTCATTTGTCTGACTTAAATTTGATTTTTCTTTATTGATTGTATATTAAAATTAATCTAATCTCCCAGTTTGACTATGTGATATTCGATTAAGGGAAGAGTTAAAGACACAGGTAACAAGAAGAAGCATCTGAAATTCTATCTGCAGTTAGCGGATGCGAAAATGTAGTCTATTGAATTCAAAAAGAAAGAGGGAAAATCCCCAAATCGGGAAAACTTACCTGTTAGTCATAAATATATAAAATAGCGCCAGAGCAAAACTCAAACTAAAATTGATGATTTCAGAAATAAAAAAATCAGAAAGGGGAAGAATATGATGTAAGAGAAGGAAAGAGAGAGAGCTTGAGAAAAATAGAACACACTCTAGTTTATCAATACAGTAGGTGCAGTTCCACGTCTTGTCAAGGAGGTGGATCCACCTATGATGTTATGATATACACATTTTTGAATGTTTAATTCTTTGCTATTAGCATGAAGGAATTTGGGATTCTTTCCGAGACATGTGAACGAAGAAATACCTAGTAGGAAGCGTTTCCTCCTCAAATAGGCCATGAGCTATTCAAATCTAAATTAGTCGTACTAGTAGTTTTTGAATACCAAGTAATTTTAAAAAAGTACTTTGTTATCAGTGGTCGCGACGGATTTTTTGTTAGATTTTTGCTTACTATAATCTAATTTGCATTATAAAGGAGAATTTTTAATCACTTCCACAAAATTTTGGTAAGTATCACTTTCATTGATATTTAGTAAAAGAATTTATAACATGTACAACTTAAGGGAATTGGATATTTTAACAAAAGGACCTAGATCAAAAGATGAGACTCCTCTCCATTTGTCATTATCTCTATTTTACCAAGTTACTATTTGGATTGGACACACACGTGATAGTTTAAAAGATGGGAGGAAAACACAATTAGCCGACCAAATACTTCTACTTACACTGGTCTAGCCATAAATTTTGATTCACTATAAATAGTCGTAAATACTATTTCTAACTGCTGTTAGTAAATCCAAATTTCAAAATCAATTTTGACCTAAGTCCTAATAACTCTTGCCAGTTCCACAAAGCTATTATCTCTCATAGTTACTAATTTAACCTTAAATTCAATCAAAACACTTTGCTCAGAATTCTCCAGCATGCTTGTTTCTTTCTCAGTCATTTAAGGATTCTTCAGAAACTCCCACCACTTCAAAAGGCTTTTGCACAAAACAAGTATTTCTAGCTTTTTCTTCATACTGCCATTATAGCCAGAACCCAAAAGATTTGGGTTTTTCAAAAATCACTTTGCCATTGGTGAAATGGGTAAAATGACCGATCACGCCCAACTTTACTCCAAAAAAGAATAAGGGGTTGCTGCAAATATAATCCAGTTTAAAACTTCGGAGTCGAATCCCACATAGAATTAAGCTTTCGCTATTACTATTCAATATCACTAAAAAGACAAGTTTGAACAATTTTCTAAATTATATTGAGATTTATATTTCTAATTAATCAACTTGCAGTAAAATTATCAACTAAGGAGACTAAGAGTTGAAGATAAGATTAAGGCGACTTAGAGTTATAATTTTTTATTTTTTGGAATCCTTCCCATTACATCTCCAATAAATTCGCTTAAGTATTCTCTACCGATCATGAGCACTCTAGGTATCGTAATTCTCATCCGAGAAACCATCACAATTTACTAGGCATATTCTTCTGAACTGCGCTGGCTGGCACTAATTCACTGCTCACTTAAATCGCACCAAAATTTCGTTATTCCTAATCACGCCTTTGAACTCTCCATACTGATTTTTCACATACGTTAGGTGTCACGATCCAAAATCCGTTAGAGATCATGATGGCGACCACTGTCAGGCAAGCCAATACTAAATAGTTAGTTTAAATTCTCATTTTAGTATTTTTGTAATTCATAATTTCCTTCACTTGAATAATAAATGATGAACTTCACAAAGTAAATAATAATGTTTTTCGCAAATTTCAACACTGAATAACCCCAGAATTATCCCAGAACCCCAGTGTCATAAGTGCATGAGTATTTACGAGGAAATAAAATCCAATACATAACTATCTGGAATACAAATTTGGACAAAAACGAAAATACAAGTACTCTGGAGGAGACTCTGCTGGCTGCGGATCGTCTCATACGATGCAGCTCACCTAAGTCCCCATATCAACGACGTCGCTGCGCCCACAAGGCTACTAGACATGCATGTTCCTGTACAACAAAGTGTACAGCAAGTGTAGTATGAGTACGAAATTAACGCGTACCTGGTAAGTATCCAGTCTAACCTAGAAGAAGTAGTGATGAGAGGTCGACTCCGACACTTACTAGTAGTCCAATAATATAATAATATGAAGTTCTAACAAAGCATGATATACAACAATAAGACTCAGAACAAGAAATAACTGAACACGGCTTCCTCATATTTAAGAAACTAAATCACTTCCTTCTTTTAAAACATATGATCTCTCAAATAATGAATTTATACAAATTATAAAAAGGGTTACCAGTTCTATTATCACATGAATTCCACCGAGGATGTTCGGCCCAATCCAACATAAATATAAATTGTGCACTGTTGAGGGTCGAACGACGCGAATCATAGATGCATCTATTACCCCGCTCGCGAATCACACATGCGATGTGGTCAAATGTAAATTCAAAGAATCTCCCCACTCGCGAATCATACTTACGACGCAGTCAAATATATATTGTATAAATTTAAGGAATTACTCCGCTTGCGAATTATTCCTACGACGCTGTCAATATAAAATTAACATTTAAATCATAATCTTTCTTGATTCCTTTCAGAATAAAGATTATTCAACTTGAAGCTTTTAAGGAAATTACCCTGCTCGCGGAGAATACGTGCGGCGCGGTTACACATAAACTTCTTAAGTTATCATAATATACTTTAGTCCTTTTTGAAAATACAAAGTTCAATGGAAACTCTTAAAATATTAAATTCCTTGATTTAAATTCCTTTCAACACAATTATTACGCAACTTCAATCTTGTTTCTTCTCAAGGCAAACAATAACTATAAACCAAATAGCAAGGACAACGAGGCATGATGTAAACCTAAACTACCCGGACATAGGCATAACTAATAGCTACGTACGGACTCTCATCATCTTGTGCGTACGTAGATCCCCACAAATAGAAGCACATATTGAATTATTTCACCCATAGAGTAAATTTCCTCTTACAAGGTTAGAAAGGAGACTTACCTCGCTCCGAAGTTTCATATTCAGCTCCCAAGCCATTCCGACGACTCAAGCCGCTTTCCAACGCTCCAAGTCTAGTCAATAAATCAGAAATTTCATAAACATATGCTCTAATACTCATAGAAATCCTATTTACAATAATTTCCAACTCCGTTTGAAAAGTCGATAGAAATTACCCTCAGGCCCACGTGCTCGAATTTCGAAATTTTTCGAAGTTAAACTTTACCCATAACCCCATGAACACAAATATATAATTGTTCCAAATTTCATGTCCAAATTCGTGGTCAAAATTCAAAAATACTAATTTTTAGTTTTTTCTTCTTCAAAATCCCAAATCTCTACAATTTTTCATGTCTAAGTTCATATATAAACCTTGTATTTAACTCAAAACTAGTAGAAATCACTTGCCTCTTGATGATAATGGAACCCCTCTCAAAATGCTCTCCAAAATTGCCTAAGTCCAAGTGGAAAGTAAGGGAAATACGCTAAGTCTCGAAATAAAAGCCCTTGCACTAGACACAGAAGTTGCATTATTGACCTCTGGCTCGCAAATGCGATGGTCGCATTTGCGAGAAAGGCATCGCAAATGCGAAGCCCATCTGCCCCCTGCCATGGTCGCATTTGCTACCAAAATCCTTGCAAATGCGAAGAGGATAACATCGCAAAAGCAATATCTCCCTCATAAATGCGATCTTCCCTCAGCAGCCCTAGGTTCGCAAGTGCGAACCTACCTTCGCAAATACGATGGCCGCATTTGCGTCCCATGCATCGCAAATGTGATCACATCAAAACCAACAATCCAATTTCTTCACAAAGTACTCCGAAGCTATTCCGAAACTCACCCGAGCTCCCGGGGCTCCAAACCAAATACCCACACATGTCTAAAAACATAATATAGACTTGCTTAAGGCTTTAAATCACATCAAACAACGTCAAAACCATGAATCATACCTCAATTCAAGCTTTATGAACTTTAGAACTTTAAACTTCTACATTCAATGCTGAAACCTATCAAATCATGTCCGATTGACTTTAAATTTTGCACACAAGACACATTTTACATTACGGACCTACTCAAACTTTTGGAGTTGGAATCCGACCCCAATATCAAAAAGTCCACCTCCAGTCAAATTTCTCAAAGACCTTCAAATTTCTAACTTTCACCAAACGACTCCGAAAAGACGTAGGGAGCCCCAAATTGAAATCCCAAATGGACATCGATATCATAAAAATACACCTCCATCCCAAATTCATGAAATTCTTCCAAAATGCTAACTTTCACAATAGGCGCCGAAATGCTCCCGGGTCATTCAAAACCCGATTCGAATGTATTCCCAAGTTCGAAATCATCACACAAACCTACTGGAACATTCAAAACCTGATTTTGAGGTCTTTTACTCAAAAATCCAACCTTAGTCAATTCTTCCAACTTAAAGCTTTCGAAATGAGAATTTTCTTCCAAATCAACTCCGAACTTCCCAAAATTCAATTCCGACCACGCATACTAGTCATAATACCTAAAGTGAAGATGCTCATAACCTCAAACCACAGAACGACATGCTAGAACTCAAAACGACCGGTCAGGTCGTTACATTAGAAATGATATTGTTGAATAATTACCTAAATATGTACCCTTTTCCAAGCAATACATAATAAATAGGCACAATCAATTGAGAGCTCCTCAATCAACTAAAACAAGCACGTAGTTATACAAGTAGAGAAATTCTATGGTTCAATTATATAAAAACATAAGAAGAATTCATCCTCTAAAAGGTTCTATCAAAATCCTAGATAAGAAATTAGCTACTCATGTTAGTATCTAAAAGTACAACACTAGAATTCATGACAATAGAAAATAGGAAGAAAGAGGACAAAACGTGAAGTTTAATCCTTCTCCTTGATCCAAGTGTGTTCTTGCCTCCCCAAAGTCCTCTCTCTCTCTCTCTCTCTCTCTCTCTCTCCCTCCAAAGTAGTGTCTCTTCCTTAAAAGCACATTTTAGGATGTATTTATAGCGACTAGGGTTTGGATGGGGCGAATTTTTCTTCTCCTAATTTGGATTGGAAAAGCTAATTTTTTCTGCTCCAGTCCTGGTTTAGCGAAGTGAACCTCGCTTCACTGTCCGGAGACTTTTCTAATTTCTTTTGCTCCAATCCCGATCTGGCGAAGTGAACCTCGCTTCGCTGTCCGAGACTTTTCTCATCATCTTTTTTTCCACCAATTTTTCTCCTATTTGATCCTTTTCCATATAATTTTGTTCCTACACGTAAGAAACACATAATGAACATATTTTCACTTCAAAAGTAGTTGAACTTTCGTAAATCATATGAGAATTAATACACAAACACACTCAAAACATGAACTTTTCATCCTTTATCACCATCCCACACTTAAACTCTTGTTCATCCTCGAGCAACTTAAAATTAAGCACATATGCAAGAAACACATTTTGAAACATACTCAAGCATCACACCAATGACAATGGTTTATGTCAACGCTGAGAGCCCAGCATATGAACTTTTCATACCTTTTCTCAAGTTTTAAACTCATGCAAATATTATTTAGAATATTCATGTAACTATTTCTAACATCATCGCCTCAAAACATGACTCTAATGCATTCCACACTATGACTCGCTCCTTGTGCCAACTCAAAAATCAAGGTCTCTACCAATCCTTTGCAAATCGTATACCCTCACCAACAAATCACAGAGAGAAAGTAGTCCATACACTCAAATATAAGTTCAAGTATATTTTAAGGACTCTCAGATCAGAATAATTTGCTCACTCTCACAAAGAAACTCTTATGCCACCCAAGTTCATACCATAAACTTGCCCGTAGTGTAAGACTTGACTAATCTAAGCTTGCGAAGTCTAGGATCATGTAGGAATTTACAGGTTGTAATGTAGGCTAAGAGACGAATATTATATATTTGAGAAAGTAGTGACAAACCCTCCTAAGCACTTTAATACACTACACTTTGCTTCTATGCAATTTCTTGCCATGACCATTTCAACGTCTTGCCATGAAACCATACGCATTTAAGCCTTTCTTTATTAAGCACATCAACATATAGATATTTACTAGCCCGGACAAAGATACGAAGGTTTTATTCTTTTTTTTTGCTCTCCTTAATTTAGTATTTTTGGCTAGTACCTTTTTTGTTTGTACACAAGTGCACCTTGTCGGCCTATCTATGGTTCCACCCAAGAGCTACTCAATCTCTTTCTTTACTCTTCTAACTACTTAAGTGATTTTGGAGGTAAAGGTTCAACAAGATTGATTGAGAATAAAGGGGATTCAACTTGTAATATGGTTGCCAAAGAAAAAGTCTAAAGGATCAAAAGGGGTGACAACGAATAATATTAGCACTGGTAGGCAAATAGGCTAAATGGTCAATAAAAGAAAGCATGTAACAACCCAGTCAGTCGTCTTGAGAGTTATAGACCTGGTCCCCTATTAACTTCTTCCCCTGTATCTTTTTCTACTATGGTGACTTGCCGGGAGGTTTCGTTTTGGTTTTTGGAGTGTTTTGGGTCACTTAGTCCCCAAATTGAGGCTTAAGTCTTAGAATTTGGACCGTAGTCAGAACTGTGTGAAGATGACATCAGAATGGAGTTTAATAAATTCCTTTAGCTCTGTTGGATGATTTTGGGCTGAGGGGCGTGTACGGATTGTGTTTTAGAGGTCTGTAGCTCATTTAGTTTTGAAATGACAAAAGTTAAATTTTTAGAGATTTGGACCGGTAGTGGAACTTTTGATATCAGGTTCGGATACCAATTTCGAAAGTTGCAGTAGGTCCGTAGAGTTGAATATGACTAGTGCACAAAATTTGGGGTCAATCAGACCTGGTTTGATAGGTTTCGGCATCGGTTGTCGAATTTGGAGATTCAAAGTTCTTTAAGTTTGAATCGATGGATAATTCATGATTTTAGTATTTTTGAGGTGGTTTAAGGTCTCGACTAAGTTTGTATGGCGTTTTAGGACTTGTTGACATATTTGGTTGAGATCCAGGGGGCCTCGGGTGTGTTCTGGATGCTTAACGGAGGAAATTTTGGGCTTGTGCATATTCTGAAGTTGCCGGCTTTTTGGTGTTTTCGCACCTGCGGTGGAAAGACTGCATGTGCGGCCCTGAAGAAGCAAGGAGGAGGTCGCAGGTGCACTTTTGTTCATAAGAGCCTGCGAGCAGATATGTGAGATGAGGGCCACATGCGCATTCACAGATGCGGTAAAGTGGTCGCAGAAGCGGATTTGTGGAGGAAGCCAAGCTTCCACAGAAGCGAACGATGAAGCGTAGAAGCGCACCGTAGATGCGGATATATGTGCACAGGAGCGGAACCTGGGAGTTTAATAAAATTTTGCAAGTACAAAGTTTTAGCCGATGCAGTATTGCAAAAGCGGGTAATTGACCGTGGGTGCGTTTTATATAGCAAAAAAGGGCAAAATCGAGGGTTTGATTTCATTCTTCATTTTTGGACTTGAGAGCTCAAAATTTGGCGATTGTTTGAGGGATTTTTAGAGGGAGCTTTGGGGTAATGATTCCTAACTCGATTTTTGTTGTATTTCATTAATCTATAGTTTAATTCATAATTTAATTAAGGAATTTGGGTGAGCAATTGGAGAAAATTTGAGAAAAGTTCTTAGGCTGAATTTTGGGGTTTTGATCGAGATGGTGGTATCGGATTTGAGTAAATTTGGTATGGTTAGACTCGTGAGTGAATGGGTGTTTATAATACATGATTCTTACCCAATTTCGAGATGTGGGCCCAGGGAGGGTTTTTGGGTGATTTTCTAATTTTCTCGCGTTAGCTTTGATTTCATTAACTAGATTAGTTTCTTGTAGTTATATTTATGTTATGTAATTGATTTAATCTAAATTTGGGCCACTCGGAGCCAGATATTTGTGGGAAAAGTATTGTGACCGATTGATTGAGCTTGGTCCGAGGTAATTGGCCTGCCTAATCTTGTATGGGAGAACTTCCCTTAGGATTTGGTACTATTGATATGTGAGCACCATGTACGTGAGGTGATGAGTACGTACACAGGCTATGTGCTGTAAAACTCCATTTTTCACTAAGTCATAACCTGTTTCTCCTTATTTGAATTGTTGATACCTAATTTTTCCCTATATATTTTTATAGATATATATACTTTCAAAATAGCATATATATATGCATATATAAGCATGCACACGGTTTTTATAATTTTTCTATAATTTTAAAGGCTTTAAAATAATTTAATTCTTCCTCTTTTACTTATAAAATTTCCAATAATTATCCTTCAAATTGTTGTTGTGGTAATTTAGCCATACAAATCCTATATTTATGCCAAAATAGTGCTTAAATATTTTTAGCGCATTTTTTATAATTATATTTGTATTTTTAAAACTAATTGCATATATTTGCAATACTAGCCCTATTAATGCATAATTACATTTATATGCATAAAATGATCTTCTATATTTTTAAAATGTTAAATATCTATTTTAAATCATTTTAGTAAACAAAATTATTTTTTATAAATCATCTATTATTTATTATAAATTATATAGGGTTAAATTATCTATTTAAAACTTAGCCAAATTGTATTTCAATTTTAGCCTAATTTCAACCCAACACCCAGCCCAATTCTTAATTAAATAACCCAACCCAGGCCCTAAATGCACCTACCAGACCCAAGGCCCCATCAGATCCTGGCCGATGATCTAAAAGATCAATGACCCTCGTTTGTTCTTTCCTTTTTAATTCCAAACGACCCCTAACCCTAATCACTTCTCTACATCTGCTGTCCTAAAATCCTCTCCGCTATCAAGACACACTCAACCTAAACCTAATCTTCAACCATCGACCTCCCATCTTCGGTGACCTCTCATTGTCTCTTAAGCCTCCAATGGCTTCTCTCATGCTATGCTTGCCTTCCCTAAGGTCTTCAAGGGCCCAGGGCCATGACGACTTGCATCTAGGGTTCATCTCCTGCTTGTTCTTGGCTATTCTAGTGTGATTTCAAGCAAAATCATTCTATATTTGCTACGATCTTTGAGTTTCTGGACAAGTTTCTTCATCTCTATATGGGTTCTTTCGAAACCCTAATTTCTTTTCTATACCTCCTAGATCTGTACGGATCTAGGACTATTTGATTTTGTTTCTTGAATGTTTTACACTGTCCTTGAGGTTCTTTACAAGAATAATATGATTTCAAGTATTTTTCATCTTCTTCTAAAACTAGGGTTTTAGAACTTCTTTTTAAAACCTTGTTTAACTGTTTCTTTATGTTTAAACTTCTATTTCTCACATATCTTGACTGATTCTATGATTTTACTACATCTTTAACTTGTCTATGTTGAAAGCCCTAATTTTTAGGGTTCTTCGTTTGGTTTTGTGTATTAGCATGACTGACCGGTTATTGTTTTTAAGTTTCTATGATTTCTCATGACTATCTTGCCTTGATAAGTTTCTATTAAGTTTGTTAGCCTGAATTTACACTGATTCAATATGCTTATTTTCATCTTGACCGTTCACATCAAGACTTGCATCTTTCTCACTGAATCGGTATTGTTTAACTTTCACGTTTGCTAGAGTTGCATGTCGACTCTTGACTATCCAACTCTTACTTTATTTATATGCTAAACACTGACTCATGACTTTCTCTTTGATTGATTCCGAATTCCCTGTTTCTTGGTCTTATTCAAACACTTTCCTTAAATCTTCGATTCCTACCTTTCTACTCAATTTGATTGATTTGCTTACCTTATCTGCATTGGTACTTGATTCTTACTGACTATATCCTTAATTTGAGTTTTTATGAACCTAGCCCTAATTATTTACTCTATGCCTACTATGTTTGAATTATTTCCCTTGTATGTTATGCTCCAGTTACATATTGATTTCTTTCCTTATTTGTTACTTGTTCTTACCGTTTGAACCGATTCCCTTAATTAAGGGAGTACTTGTACTAATTTCGCTCTAATTAGTTCTGAGTTCCATAATTACTGTACAATTGTGATTCTTGCCTTATTTTACCTAATTTCAAACTACTATATATATGCTCTCTCATTACCAATCAAGACACGAACACATTGGTTCAAAAACTCTCTCTCTCACACTCAAAACTTTCTGCTCTCTTTTGTGTTACTTTCTTCACTGGTATGTGCTGATTTCGATTCGAGTTTCAAAAATAATATGCTTCTTCTACTAGTTCAGTTTTTCATGTTTCTAATATGTTTCTGTCTATGGTTTTATTGTTCAACCTGCAACTAACAAGTCTACTTCACCGTCTTTTTTACTACATGATTCTGAATATTTCCAACCCTCTTAGGATTAGCCTACTCAATAATCACTTTCCAGTATACCCCCCCAATATAACACTTGTTTACTTATGTTTCTCTGATTTCTAGCATGTATCTTCATGTGTAAAGTAGTTGTCTATCCTAAGTCTGTCAGATTTTGTATTAATTTTGAAGTTCATGCTATACCTTAATCCCTTGAACCTCATTCAGGACTTCTCTGATTCTGTACCTATGTGCATCTTTGGCTACTATGTGCCCTATACTCGCCCCAAATCACATATTACCCCTGAGTGAATGTTTGTACCTGTTTGATTCTATGTCTTGGAGTGCTGATGAACCTCTTCTGGTTCTGTGTTTGGTTTGTTATTTGTTGACCACCTTACCCTTTTCAAAATTGTCTTATTGAATAACTCCCTATGTTTTTTTTACAAAACTATTTCAAACAAGTATCTTTTAACACTGTTTTCTTACTAAAACCCTTTCAAACAATGTTAAGCGCCCCACTATACGAGATCCCTCTAAGATCCCTCTGAACTCTGATGAACTGGAGCTGGTTTGGGATCCCCATGAGATCCCTCTGAACTCTGACGAACTGGAGCTGGCTCTTCCACACTGCACTTACTCAGTTTTGGTTATAAAGTCTAGGAGTGAGCACTGCCCGAGATTCTTGAGATCCTTAGGAAACACTAATGCACCTAGACAATGATATTGTCTATGGAATTTGGCATTTGAGGCTATTGGAGGCTTGAGAAAATCATCTGGACCTGCTTCAGGATCCCTATTGTGTAGCTTCTTCTTTTATTTTTATTTATGTAATTTGTTCAGCTGGTCTGCAATAACTATTTGTAAATGAATAATGGGGTGATTAGTGATAAGGGATGGGTAGTTATACGTCTATGGGGTAACACGGGTAGAAACCATGCCTATAGGATTTTGTTAATATACTTGCTATGTTTGCTTTACCATACTAGAAACCATGCCTATAGGATTTTGTCAATATACTTGCTATGTTTGCTTTACCATACTAGTGACCATGTCTATAGGGTTTAAATTGTAGAAATCATGCCTATAGGACCTAAATGGCTTTATAATTAGATATCATGCCTTAGAATGTGACCAGGTTCAGTTTATGTTACAATGGGTATTTACGTTTGTGTTCAGTAGATGTCATGCCTATAAGTTTCTAACATCAGTTCTTAACAATCAGATACGATGCCTATAGGAATTAAAATCAGAAATCCTGCCTATGGAAATTAAAATCAATTTAGTTATACAAGTCAGTCCAATTCGTGTTATTTCATTTGAAATTGGTTTAATCAATTGTCCACTTCTTTAATCGATCTTTTAAACACCGTCTTCATTCACTACTGCTAGAAAGCATGCCTATAGGAACTCAAGAGTCTGTTTTTTAAAAACTACTCACTATTTTACTACATCAAACGTAGTTATCATGCTATTAGGACATCACTGTTCTGCGTTTAGGTAAGCATATAGGGAAATTTTGAATTCTGCAACTCTGATAACTATATCTTTTTTGCTATTCAAAGCTGTTCAGATTTAACAGGTTTTAAAATCAGTAGGCAAATTGATTAGGACCTTACAGTCGAGTTTATAAAAGATAGAGCTGCATATTTCTGTGCATTGACACCCACTTAGATGTCCTTTTTGGGTCTTTTCTCTAATAAAAACTGATCTTGTTTGTGCTTGAGACGTGCTGCTTATGTGCATTACTTGTGGAGGTAAACCTGGGCCTCTTAAATGTTTCTCTCTGTATTTAGATGTTAAGTCCTATGTGTTCTTGCCTGTCGCCTCGAATTTTCTCCTTTTAAAACACCTTAGGGGTTATCTAGAACTGCCCAGATTTAGAGGTCCTAAAATACCTCCAGGGCCACAAAGAAGGGATGGGTAGTGCACGCATACGCATTGTCAAGGTTATTAGAACACTTTAGGCTATGACCAAGGGGAGGGACTTGGGTAGAACATGATATGATGACTATGCGCTAATGTCACGTGTAGCCCCTCATTGAGGAGTGTTTACCGGGCATTGCGTGGAATGATCCCGTAGGCTAACCAACCTAGGACCCCTCTTTCCCAAATTCCTTTTGCTTAAAACTTTACTTTCTTTTTTATGCACACAACTTGTTCAAATTCTGTGTCATATTATTTGAGTCATGCAATGTCTGACATGCTTAATTTGCAATTATTTGTTTCAACTACTTATTTGTTTAAGGAGTGATTCATAAATATAAGTTCGACCGAGACCCACAGTTGTGGACCGAAAGGGGTTCCTAACACCTTCCCCTCAAGGTTATTTTGAGCCCTTACCCTAAATCTCTGGTAATGCAAACCAGTCCAAGAGTTAATTGCTCTAGGTGCCCCAATGCACCGTATTCCGTTAGGTGGCGACTCTTCAAAATACCCAATTCCCAAACAAAAATGAGTTATTACCCATAAATATCGAAACCCGGACCTTTTCTTCCACATAGAAAGGGAGGGGAAAAAGGGGGTGCAACAGCATGGCGACTCTACTGGGGATACCTTTAGGCTCTTACCATAACGATTTTTTTATGAATTAGTCCAAGCATGCTTCATCCCGTACCCTTTTTCCTTATTTGACTTTAACTTTCCATTTTCTTTTAAGCATTTATGATTCTTTATCACTGAAACTGACTTGTCTCTTTGTTTCTTTTTCCTGTAATTGTCTTTCAATTATTTAAATACTATATTTATTTTTCCTTTGTGCAAATACTTGACTACATATTATTAATTGCTGCATAAATAATGCTCCACATCATTTTTCACTCGTGCGTATCAAATCCTATAGCAACTCTTAATGAGTGGTTGCACTCTTTCTATTTACTATACTTAATTTCGGTAAGGCTTATTTGCAGTAAAACCAGTCGATCAGCGATGCAGTCGATGGTTCCGCGCCTTCCTCTTCAAGTTGTCCGCTTGAGGGTACCAGTCTAAAACCCTATAGTAGCCTTACTCTGGTTAAAATTGTGCATGCATCATGGTCAAACCTAGTCGGATCAATATGCTGTCCATATAATGATCCTTTAAGATATGCCTTATCCAAAAGTCCATCGGGTTTTCCATAACCCCAACGAACACAACAACATTCTGTGCATTAATTTGGGGAACTGAATGATGATATGCTGATCATAAATGTATAACTGGTGGGGGTAAGACCTAACCTTTTTGTTTTGTAGAAAATGAGGTACAAGGTCCCTAGATTCGATATGGTTAGCAACATTCCACCTTTGCTGCTAGATTGGTGGGAGGACCTTCCTCAAGTGACAAGAAACATCTGAGAAAGTACCTGGGTAACTTGCCTTCCTTGCTAGATATTAAGCCAAAAAATAAGTTGATCGAGGCGGCCACTTTATTCTGGGATAGTGAAAGGGCTGTGTTCCATTTCGGCGATATAGAAATGACACCGCTTCTAGAAAAAATTGGAGGGCTTGCGGGATTGACTTGGGATAGTTCCGGGTTATTGGTAGTAGAAAACCGTACTGGCAGGGAATTTTTAAAGATGATGGGCCTTTATATCAACTTTCATCTCCCAGATATTCCCAATCAGCCACTGTCCATCACACTTATAACTCCCAACCATCCCAGTTCCAATCACTACCAGCTCGCCAAAATTACCCCAGAGCAAGACCCAACTTCGGCCGTAAGCCACCCAGACAATACACCACCATTGCTGAGCCCAACGACCAATTATATGATAGGTTGAAAGCCGTAGGTTACATCACTCCTATTCCCACTGTGGCATTAGAAAATCCATCCCAATGGGTCAATCCGTGCAAAACTTGTCTGTACCATTCCGGTATGAAAGGGCACACCACTGCTGAGTGCCGAACATTGAAGGATAAGATCCATACGTTAATTGACAACAAGGTCATACAAGCAAAGGAAGCCGCATCTGATGTCCGCAACAATCCTCTCCCTGATCATAGAGGTGATGGTGTACATGTGATAGAAACAAATGAAGGATAGGACCATGTGGGGTCGATTGGGCTTATTCGAGAAGGCGTTGACTTTAAAGTTGCAGTCACACTTACTCCTATTATGGTATAGATTCAGTCACCCATCGAGGTTGAAGTAACTGTATCATCTCTATTCGAGGTAGAGGCGGCTCCGCCCGCTTCCACCCCCGCTCCATTTGATGTAGAAGTCGTCATGCCTTTCACTGTGCCAGTATGAACAACACTACCATTAAACTCAAAATCAATGCCCCGGGATTATGTTGCCGAGGCTCGGCAAAAATAGTAGGCCAAGGTAGAGGAATCTGATGCCGCACAAAGAATGACTAGAACTGGAAGAGTCTATACACCCAAACATTTGGGAGGTTCAAGTAAGGAGGCCCATACTAGGCAGCCTATCATTGAGACCAGACCAGATGACCTATGGAGGAAAGTACAGACAAAGGAGTATTATGTTATTGACCATATGAACAAAGTCCTTGCTTAGCTATCTACCTTGTCGCTATTGCAAAATTCAGAGCCACACAAGAACGCTTTGATAAAAATGTTGAGCGAGACTTATGTAACCAATAATATCACCGTTGGAGAAATGGCCAACATGGTTGGACAAGTACTAGAAAGTGATATGATCATCTTCTATGAGGATGAGTTACCACCTGAGGGGCTGAATCACAATCGAGCATTGCATATTACGGTGCAATTTGAAGACAAGTTCATTGCAAGGGTCTTGGTTGACGGAGGTTCAAGCCTAAATATTTGTCTGCTGGACATTGTTGGACATGGGTTTCCATGAAATACGGGTAGGAATCATGAACGTGAAAGCTTTCAATGGGTTGCAGAGGGCCACGATCGGGGAAATCAACCTTTGCTTGCAGATGGGGCCAACTTGGTTCGATGTTGAGTTTCAGGTACTCGACATACCAGCCTCATATAGCATTCTATTGGGACGACCATGGATCCATGTTGCTGGGGCCGTACCTTCCACACTACATCAAGTTGTGAAATTTGAATGGAATCGTCAGGAGGTGATCATTCATGGAGATGGGAGTAAACCTATTTACACTAGTCAAACCATCCTGACCATTGGACATAGAAGAAGGCTAGGATGGGAAACCTATCATCATATTGAATGCTTCAACTCCGTCGAAAAAGATAAATAGTGGAGTAGTGAAATAGAACGTATATTGGCATGGTCTGGATATGAACCTGGCAAAGGTTTGGGAAAGAACCTTCAAGGTATCACTAAACCGATTCAGCTAAAAAATTATGGTACCACCTTTGGGCTCGGATACCAGTACACATGGAAAGAGTACAGGGATTGGTCGCCTCCATGGCATGGACCATATTACTCTCTTGAGCAGCCAGTTCCATGTTTGGAACAAGCTTTTCACTAGGCTGGTACAATATAGGAGACTGCATAAGAAGAAGCACTAGTTGGGTTGAAGAATTTGTTCTTGGAGGATGAAGACATGGACTGCAGTGCCATAATTAAGGAGGAGGAGGAAGAAGGCCTCACCATTCAGACCGTAAAGAAGGGAACTGTTCTCTTGAACTAGACCGCCACACCATCCCGAGCCCACCGAGTCCCTGGGTAGCTTGGCATAGTTTACTCCTATAGCCATTCTAGGCATTTAAGATTTCTCATAATTTTCTTTTAAGCTTTACTTGTTTCAAACTAAATGCTCGATTCATCGAGTCGTACTTTGTCTGGATGATTTTTCAATTTTAATCAAATGCATTTGCTCTTTATTATTCACTACTATCTATACCTTTTCCCTTTCTACAACGTTATTATTACTTTTCCTGATAAACCAGCGACTATGACATGTAATGAGGCAACACAACATGAGAATAGTGGTTCAGATGAAGAAGATGAGATAACCAAGAAAATTGTCAGGGAGGTTGAAAATTTTGAGAATAAGCCTAAGTCCAATCGGGACGAGACCAAAGCAGTAAATTTGGAAGACGCCGAGACCGTCAAGGAGACCCGCATCTGCATTCACTTGTCACCGACAGAGAAGGAAGAGTACATTCGGTTCGTAAAAGAGTATGAGGATATTTTTGCATGGTCATATGATGACATGACTGGCTTGAGCACATCCATAGTGGCTCACAAGCTGCCTATTAATCCCATGGGTCAACCAGTCAAGTAGAAACTTAGAAAGTTCAAACCAGACATAAGCCTGAAAATCAAGAAGGAAGTTACCAAACAGATCAAAGCCAAAGTTCTCAGGGTGATTGAATAGCCAACCTGGTTAGCTAACATTGTGCCAATTCCGAAGAAGGATAGGAAGGTCCGAGTATGCGTTAACTATTAAGATTTGAATAGAGCAAGTCCCAAGGATGACTTCCCACTGCCAAATATACACATCCTGATCGATAATTGTTCCAAGCATGAACTCCAATCCTTTGTAGATTGCTTCGCGGGATATCACTAGATTTGGATGGATGAGGAAAATGCAGAGAAGATAGCTTTCATCACACAGTGGGGTGTGTACTATTACAAGATGATGTCATTTGGTCTGAAGAATGCTGAGGCCACTTACTTGAGAGCCATGACAACCATCTTCCATGATATGATATATAAAGAAATAGAGGTGTATATGGACGATGTCATTATAAAATCCAAGAATGCCGCAAATCACACATCAGAATTGAGAAAGTTCTTTGACAGGCTAAGGAGGTACAATTTAACACTGAACCCCGCAAAGTGTGCATTCGGGGTTCCCGCAAGAAAATTATTGGGATTCATAGTCAGTCGTCGAGGGATCAAGCTGGATCCATTTAAAGTCAAGGCTATTCAGGAGTTACCACCACCTTAGAGCAAAAAAGACGTGATGAGCTTCCTAGGACGTCTCAACTGTATCAGTCGATTCATAGCATAGTCCATAGTCATATGTGAACCCATCTTCAAGATGCTGAGGAAGGATGCCGAAACATGCTGGACAGAGGATTGTCAAAAAGCTTTTGACAAGATCAAGGAGTACCTGCCCTCACCATCAGTTGTGATCCTGCCAGAACTAGGACAACCTTTGCTACTCTATCAATCTGTATTAGATGGAGCCTTCGAATGTGTTTTGGGACAACACGACGAGACGGGAAAGAAGGAGAAAGCCATATGTTACATGAGTAAGAAGTTCACACCTTATGAAGCATGGTATTCTCTGCTTGAACGCACTTGCTGTGCTTTGACTTGGACAGGTAAAAAATTGAGGTACTACTTTTGCGCCTACACTACATATCTCATATCCAGGATGGACCATCTGAAGTATATATTCCAGGAACCCATGCCGACGGGGAAGTTGGCTAAGTGGCAGGTACTACTGAGTATCATCTATGTAACTCAAAAGGCCGTCAATGGACAAGCATTGGTAGATCACCTTGCTGAAAATCCAGTAGGAGGAGCATAAGAGTCTTTGAGAATATATTTTCCCGATGAAGAAGTGTCGTTCGTAGGGGAAGACATTACCGAAGCATATGACAGTTGGAGGATGTTCTTCGATGGAGCTGCAAATTTCAAAGGAGTAGGAATTGGAAAAGTTTTGGTATCAGAATTGGGTCAACATTATCTGATATCTGCTAAACTCAGATTTTCCTTCTCCAACAATATGGCAGAGTATGAATCCTACATACTAGGACTCAATGTGGCAGTCGACATAAACATTCAGGAGTTGCTGGTGATCAGTGATTCAGGTTTGCCCGTACACCAGGTGCAAGGAGAGTGGACCACCAAGAATTCCAAGATATTGTCATATCTGCACCATGTGCAAGAATTGAGAAAGAGGTTCACGAAGATAAAATTCTGACATGTGCCAAGAATTCAGAATGAGTTCGCTGACGTATTGGATACCTTGGCATCCATGATACAACATCCAGATAAGAATTACATTGATCCTATCCCGGTGAGAATTCATAATCAGCCGGTATATTATGCTCATGTCGAGGAAGAAGCAGATGGAAGGCCTTGGTTCCATGACATCAAAGAGTACTTATCGAAAGGAGAATACCCAGAGCATGCAAATCACACTCAGAAATGCACACTCCGGAGATTTTCCAATCACTTCTTCCATAGTGGAGGGAACTTATACAGAAGAACTCCTGATCTAGGCTTACTAAGATGTATCGATGCAAAGGAATCTTCTAAGCTACTTGAGGACGTGCATGCTAGGACCTGTGGCCCACACATGAATGGTTTCGTCTTGGCTAAGAAGATACTCATGGCAAGTTACTTTTGGATGACCATGGAGATGAATTGCATTCAGTATGTTTACAAATGCTTTCAATGTCAAGTGCGTGCCGATATGATAAAAGTGCTGCAAAATGAGCTCAATGCAATGAGCTCACCTTGGCCGTTTGCCACCAGGGGTATCGATGTTATTGGACCAATTGAGCCCACTGCTTCAAACGAACACATGTTTATTCTGGTAGCCATTGATTACTTCTCGAAATGGGTAGAAGCTACATCTTACAGAGCTGTAACCAAGAAAGTCATCATAGATTTTGTCAAGGATCGTATCATTTGTCGATTCGGGGTTCCCGAGCCCATTATTACTCATAACTCCACCAATCTAAACATTAATTTGATGAAGGCCATGTGTGAAACTTTCAAAATCAAGTACAAGAATTCCACAGCCTACAGATCTCAGATGAACGGAGCGATATAAGCCGCTAACAAAAACATCAAAAAGATACTAAGGAAAATGGTAGAGAACCACAAACAATGGCATGAGAAGTTGCCTTTTGATTTATTGTGATACCACACCATGGTTCGCACATCAATCGGCGCAACTCCTTATATGCTGGTTTATGGTACCAAGGTTGTCATTCCAACCGAGGTGGAGATTCCTTCTTTAAGAATCATACAGGAAGTTGAACTCAGCGACGTAGAGTGGATAATGAGTCACTACGAACGGTTGGCCCTCATAGATGAAAAGAGGATAAACGCGGTATGTCACAACCAACTTTACTAGAGTAGAATGACCAGGGCTTTCAATAAAAGGGTAAAACCAAGACAGTTTGCACCAGGGCAGCTGTTGCTGAAGAAAATCTTCCCACATCAAGATGAAGTCAAAGGAAAATTCTCTCCCAACTGGCAAGGTAAGTACATGGTTCACAGGGTACTGATAGGAGGAGCCCTCATACTCGCCAAAATAGATGGAGAAATCTGGCCAAAACCAATCAATTCAGAAGTAGTCAAGAGATACTATGCCTAGATTATTTTAAATTTCTCTTCTGATATAATTGAACTACGCTTGACCTAATTCCCATTTAAAAGGGGATACGTAGGCAACCTTATGGGTTCGATCATATAACACTAAAATTTTCATCTCCCCCAAGTTCAGAAACTGGGGTAGAATTTTGAGAAGGACACTCAAAATTCCGAAGCAAGTCCAGCCACACCATCGCATGCCAGAAAGTCAGTTAAGAAACTGGGGTAGAATTTTGAGAAGGATTCTCAAAATTCCGAAGAAGATTCAGCAAGGCCTATTATCCTCAAACAATTAAAGATCATCTACCGAACTGGGGCAGAATTTTGAGGAGGAACCTCAAAATTCCAATATAAGAGAGCTGCAATGCCTTTTAGATATGTTATAGTCACTGGTACATCCAAAATCACTTAACGTATCAACATATTTTTTTTATCAATAATTGCGTATTTTTTTGAAAACTCTATATCCGTAACATTCAGGTGTCACCAAGGGGAACTCGAAAGTCTTTCAAAATGGAGCAAAGCGAAGGCCGACAGATGAAGCACGAACCATCCTCCCCCTCACAGAACTTACTATTTTTCTTTGAATATAGGCACATCTGACATGACGATAACATCCAAAAATATATGCATGCAACAAGATCACTATCAATCAGGCCATCAGACACCGAATATACATCTCTAGCTAAGACATATACTACTTTTACTTACTACTTGCTTTCTACATGAGGCTAATCCTTGCCTCCCCATTTGCATGAGGCTAATCCTTGCCTCCCTGTTTGCATGAAGCTAATCCTTGCCTCCCTATTTGCATAAGGCCAATCCTTGTATCCCTACATGTATGAGGCTAATCCTTGCCTCCATATCTGCACGAGGCTAATCCTTGCCTCCATATCGGTATGAGGCTAATCCATATCTGCATGAGGCTAATCCTTGCATCCCTATTGTTAACATCATTCTGCATATCATAAGCTAAAATATCGCCAATCTATCCGAAGGTGTAATAGTCGAAAGGCATCATCCTCATAGCTGGAAGACACCATGCCATGGCCTGAGGATCTCTCAAATTTGCATATCATTATTCAAAGGCGTCATGGTCCGGAAGCACCATTTTCATGGATCGAGAACATCATTTCATGACTTACGAATCCATCACTAAACAATTAATGGCCCTGGACGTCATGGTCCAAGGACGTTGTCTTTAACTGTCCAAAGACAACCTTCATAGTCTAAAGGAAATCTACATCATATTTAAATTTTCACAAATACATGTTTGTAGCATCTTTTATCTGCAGGTAATCAGTAAGCAACCTCCATCCTAGCAGGAGCGATCTTGATCCATTTCCTTCAACTGTCTCGAGACTTAATCGCTCACCATAGCCGCTTCCGCATAGCGTATCCGTTCTTGCAACAATTTCATCGACATATTCTGCAGATGAATCTAGAACTACAAACGGCCTGATTCCTATAAAAATAGGGATATGTAGGAACCTCTAAGACTGGAGTCCAGCCTCTGTCTTTCAAAACATCCCGCCCGGTCAAAATTGCCATTATTTCTTTACCCGAAAACTCTTTCATCCTTCCCTAGTAAAGAGGGTCAGCTGTTGATACCCAATTTTCCCTATATATTTTTATAGACATATATACTTTCAAAATAGCATATATATACATATATAAGCATGCACATGATGTTTATACTTTTTCTATAATTTTAAATGCTTTAAAATGATTTAATTCTTCCTCTTTTACTTATAAAATTTCAAATAATTATCCTTCAAATTATTGTTGTGGTAATTTAGCCATCTAAATCCTATATTTATGCCAAAATAGTGCTTAAGAATTTTTAGTGCATTTTTTGTAATTGTATTTGCATTTTTAAAACTAATTTGCATATATTTGCAATACTAACCCTATTAACGCATAATTATATTTATATGCATAAAATAATTTTCTATATTTTTAAAATGTTAAATATCTATTTAAAATTATTTTAGTATGTGAAATTATTTTTTAGAAATCATCTATTATTTATAATAAATTATATATTATTAAATTGGCTATTTAAAACTTAGCCAAATTGTATTTCAATTTTAGCCTAATTTCAACCCAACACCCAAAAATTCTTAATTAAATTATCCAACTTAGGCCCTAAATGCACCTACCCGACCCAAGGCCCCATCAAATCCTGGCCGTTGATCTAAAAGATCAGCGACCCTCGTTTGTTCTTTCCTTTTTAATTCCAAACGACCTCCTAACCCTAATCACTTCTCTACATCCGCCGCCCAAAAATCCTCTTCATTCTCAAAACACTCTCCACTTAACCCTAATTTTCAACCACCGACCTCCCATCTCCGGCTATCTCCGATGACCTCTCATCATCTCTTAAGCCTCCAATGGCTTCTTTCATGCCATGCTTGCCTTCTCTAAAGTCTTCAAGGGCCCAGGGCCATGCCGACTTGCATCTAGGGTTCATCTGTAGCCTGTTCTTGGCTATTCCAGTGTGATTTGAAGCAAAATCATTCTATATCTGGTACGATCTTTGAGTTTCTGGACTGGTTTCTTCATCTCTATATGGGTTCTTTCGAAACCCCAATTTCTTTTCTATACCTCCTAGATCTGTATGGATCTAGGATTAATTGAGTTCTTTTCTTGAATGTTTTATACTGTCATTGATGTTCTTTACAAGAATCATATGATTTCAAGTTTTTTCATCTTATTCTAAAACTAGGGTTTTCGAAACTCTTTTTAAAACCATGTTTAACTAATTCTTTGTGTTCAAACTTCTATTTCTCACATATCTTGACTGATTCTATGATTTTACTACATCTTTAACTCATCTATGTTGAAATCCCTAATTTTTAGGGTTCTTCGTTTGTTTCTGTGTATCAACATGACTGACTGGTTCTCGTTTTTGAGTTTCAATGATTTCTCGTGACTATCTTGCCTTGATATGTTTCAACTGAGTTTCTTAGCCTGAATTTACACTGATTCTATATGCTTATTCACATCAAGACTTGTATCTTTCTCACTGAATCAGTAGTACTTAACTTTTATGTTTGCTAGAGTTGCATGTCAACTCTTGGCTATCCAAGTCTTACTTTATGTATATGCTAAACACTGACTCCTGGCTTTCTCTTTGATTGATTCTGAATTCCCTATTTCTTGGCATTACTCGAATACTTTCCTTTAAACCTTTGAGTCCTACCTTTTTACTCAATTTGATTGATTTGCTTACCTTGTCTGCAATGATACTTGATTCTTACTAACTATCTCCTTAATTAGAGTTTTTATGAACCTAGCCCTAATTGTTTACTCTATGCCTACTATGTTTGAATTATTTTCTTTGTCTGTTATGCTCCTGTTACACATTGATTTCTTTCCTTATTTGTTACTTGTTCTTACCGATTTAACTCATTCCCTTAATTAAGGGAGTACTTGTACTATTTCGCTCTAATTGGTTCTGAGTTCCATAATTACTGTACAATTGTGATTCTTGCCTTATTTTACCTAGTTTTGAACTACTATATATATGTTCTCTCATTAACAATAAAGACACAAACACATTGGTTCAGAAACTCTCTCTCACACTCAAAACTTTCTGCTCTCTTTTGTGTTACTTAGTACTGTTCTAAGTTAGCCAGCTGCAAGCCAAGGCTGACTATTGGGTTCTCTTTCACTTTGGGCTTGCTATTTTTCTTCACTGGTATGTGCTGATTTCTATTCCAGTTTCAAAAATAATATGCTTCTTCTACTACTTCAGTTTGTCATGTTTCTAATATGTTTCAGTCTATGATTTTGGTATTCAACCTACAAATAACATGTCAACTTCACTGTCTTCTTTACTGCATGCTTCTGAATATGTCCAACCCATTTAGGATTAGCCTGCTCATGAATCCCTTTCCAGTATACCGCCCAATGTGACTCTTCTTTACTTATGTTTCTATGGTTTCTGGCATGCACCTTCATATGTAAAGTAGTTGGCTATCCTAAGTCTGTCTGATTCTATATTAATTCTGAAGTTCATGTTGTACTTTAATCCCTTGAACCCCTTTCAAGACTTCTCTAGTTCTGTACCTATGTGCATCTTTGCCTACTATGTGTCCTATACTCGCCCCAAATTCCCCATTTACCCCTGAGTAAATGTTTGTACCTATTTGATTCTATGTCTTGGACTACTGATGAACCTCTTATGGTTCTGTGTTTGGTTTGTTTTTTTTAATCACCTTACCCTTTTCAAAAATGTCTTATTGAATAACTCCTTATGTTGTTTTTACAAAGCTATTTCAAACAAGTATCTTTTAACACTGTTTTCTTACTAAAACCCTTTCAAACAATGTTAAGCGCCCCACTCTACTTTTAGGTCCTTAAGTTCTGCTCCTCTAGTATGTGACTGCCTTGGGATCCCTACGAGATCCCTTTGAACTCTGACGCACTATAGCTAACTCTTTCACACTGCACTTACTCAGTTTGTGTTATAAAATCTAGGTGTGAGCACTGCCTGGGATCCTTGAGATCCTTAGGTAACTCTGACGTACCTAGACAATGATATTGTCTATGGAATTTGACATTTTAGGCTATTGGAGGCTTGGGAAAATCATTTGGGCCTGCTTCAGGCTCCTTTTAGTGATAACTTCTTCTTTTATTTTTATTTATGTAATTTGTTCAGCTGGTCTGTAATAATTATTTGTAAATGAATATTGGGGTGATTAGTGAAAAGGGATGGGTAGTTATACGCCTATGGGGTAACACGGGTAGAAATCATGCCTATAGGATTTTGTTAATATACTTGGTATGTCTGCTTTACCATACTAGAAACCATGTCTATAGGATTTTGTCAATATACTTGCTATGTTTGCTTTACCATACTAGTGATCATGGCTATAGGGTTTAAATGGTATAAGTCATGCCTATTGGGCCTAAATGGCTTTATACTTAGATATCATGCCTTAGAATGTGATCAGGCTCAGTTTCTGTTACAACGAGTATTTACATTTGTTTTTAGTAGATATCATGCCTATAAGTTTCTAACATCAGTACTTTGCAATTAGATACCATGCCTATAGGAATTAAAAATCAGAAATCATGGCTATAGAAATAAAAATTAATTTAGTTATACAAGTCAGTCCAATTCATGTTATTTCATTTGAAATTGGCTTAATTAATTGTCTGCTTCTTTAATCGATCTTTTAAGCATTGCCTTCATTCACTACTGCTAGAAAGCATGCCTGTAGGAACTCAAGAGTCTTTTTTTTTAGAAACTACTTGTTGATACTCAATTTTTCCCTATGCATTTTTATATACAAAATACTTTTAAAATAACATGTATATTCATATATAAGCTTGCCCAAGAGTTTTGGTATTTTTCCTAATTTTTAAAGATTTTTAAAATTAATTTATTGTCCATTTTAGCAGTACAAAAAACTAATAATTATTTTCAAGATTATCATTTTGGTGAATAACTTATTTTTATTCCCATATTTATACCAAAATATAGTTGAGGTAATTTTTGTATATTTTTACAAATTTGTTTGGTATTTAAAAGACTAAATTACCTATAATTGCAATTTAGCCTATTTTTGAGATTAATAGCATTTTTATAATATTATAATGGGTTCTAATATTTTTAAATTAATATTTATGTGTTATTAACTAACTCAGTACTTTTAATTTACCTTTAAAATCATGTTTACTATTTTTATAAAAATAAAAGGGAAAACTGGTTATTTAACATTTAGCCTCATTTCTTTGCAATTACAGCCTATTTACACTTCAATTTTAGCCTTCAAATTGACCCAATTCCAATCCCACTTGGACCGACCCATATCTATCATTACCCAACCCTTTGACACATTTATTATGCCGCCCAGATTTTCTTTCAATCCAGGCCGTTGATCATTTTGATCAACAACCATGATCACCCCTTTCCAATTTAATTCCC
Organism: Nicotiana glauca; assembly: GCA_026770625.1. NCBI lineage: Eukaryota > Viridiplantae > Streptophyta > Magnoliopsida > Solanales > Solanaceae > Nicotiana > Nicotiana glauca. Next base: position 177,019 of record MU758456.1, read on the forward strand.
CAAACCATACCCTAATCCCCCATTTTGTTTAGTCCGTCTCCCTCAAACACTCTCCACTCCCAAATTCTCTCGAAGGTTCTTCGGAACCCTAACCGTCTCCGACCCTTTTTCTACTGTACTTTCGCCGAAATCCATGGCTTCTCAAGCCATGAATGGTCTATACTCACCCCTCTCCGCCATTAGACCTTGGGAGTTCGAGGTTTTGATGCTTGACCTCGACGGTTCACTTTCAGATCTTCTAAGATCTTTGGTTCTATGGCATCTCCGGCCTTTGCTCTGGCATATACAAGCCTCAAGAGCCTGATTCTCACTCATCCGACTCAGGATCAGACTTTCTTCCAAGCCTTTCTCATTTCTAGGGTTTCAAAGAAACCCTAAGCTGTTCGAGGTTTTCTCTATTTGTTTTCTTAAGATCTGTGATATATTTGTGTTCTACTGGATGTTTAAAGTGTTTTCCCTAAATTTTCTTTTCAAAATCATTTATTTTTTATTTAGGGCCTCTGAAAGGGTTTTCAAAACATCTTTTTGATTCTTTCTGTTCTTTCCTTTATGTGTGTTTGTCTATATATTATGCTCGATATTTTTCTTTCTTACTATGCGTGTGTTGTTCTTCTGCTTCGTCTTTGTCTACTATACATGTTACTCCTGTGCTCACATGCTAATCCTTGTTATGTTTTCTTTACTATTCTACTATATGTGTTTACTGTTGAGTTTTTTGATTTTATTTGCTTTATTGGACTTTGTTTGTGTTCTTGTTAAGCATGATTCATCTACTGTTGCTTAAGTTTACACAACCTCTCTTTTCATCTGAACTTGCTTAAGTTCCGATTTTTCTAAAACATGCTCTTTTATGTTCTTAAATCAGTTTTCTTTCTTTGTTGTTTCAAACCTGCTATCATGTCTGTTTTGTTTCTCATGAGGCTCTGAAATAGACCTTTGAGTCTGTCTCTATGGCTTGCCTTCTCATCTCTATGTCTGATTCGATTTGAAACCCTAGGATTTGGGGGTTTCTTTGGCAAGTTTGATTAGGGTTCTACTTTGGAACCTCGAACTGTTAGACTCATTCTAAGTACCATGAACTGAATTTGAAACTCTTTGCTTATGATTCTGAACCTTTCTATGACTGTCTTTTCTAATTAGCATGACAACTCCTTCTTGTTTATTTGTGTACTTTATATATGAGAATTTCTTCATGCAAAAGGGTTTTTGCCAGTAATTGATTGATTTCGAAATCCTTTTAATCAGGCCTGACTAATTGTTACTGATTTTCCTTTCATTGAACCTTCTTTACCTTTTTCTGACTTGATTCATTAGGACACAACCTGTGATTTTGATTTTACCCTTCTATGTGTTTGAGTTAAGGCTCATGGCCCGGCAATATCCAAATTGCCGTCCAGGTCTGAACCTGATCCTCAATGTATTCTAACTCCTAAGATTTGGCTAACAGGCTGGTCAGGGGTGTGCCAACACTCCTAATTGCTGGGCATGACCACCAGGCTGCCATGGCCCTCCCTGACTCCCCCTCTACGCACTTACACTTACTCTTAGACTCTAAGTTCTTCCCCCCTCCTATGAACCTAGCCTTGGAACCTTGAGTTCCCTCTAAACTTGGACATTCGAGGTTTGGCCCTTCCACACTGCACTATAATCTAATTTTTCAATGTATTTGGGATGTAAGCATTGTCCGGAGTCCACTTGAGGCTCTTGGGAACTTTGACACATCCCAAATAAGAGAAAGACTTTGGAAATTTAATCTTTGGAAGTTGATTTATTTCATATTTCAGACCTGGGGTCTAAATTAGGCTCTCCTTGGATTGGAATCTTTAATTTCTGATGTAATTTTACTTTTCTTGATTCATTCGGGTTGTAATAATTTATGGGGTATATAGTGAAAAAGGGGAGGGTCACTCATTTTTGCATGTGGGTAGACATCATGTTCTTAGGCATTTATTCCTACAATCTCATTCTGCTCTTCATCTATGCATGTCATATAGAAATCCTGTCTATAGTTCTTTATCTATGCATGTCATATAGAAATCCTGTGTATAGTTCTTCAATTATGCATTTCATATAAAAATCTTGTTTATAAGTTTATGCATCTGCATATAGAAATCCTGCCTATAAGTTTTTCTGTACTTTATGTAGAAATCATGCCTATAAGTTTATGCATCTGCATATAGAAATCCTGCCTATAAGTTTTTCCGCACTTCTGCATATAGAAATCCTGCTTATAAGTTTTTGCACTTCTGCAAATAGAAATCTTATCTATAAGTTTCTGCAATTCTGCATATAGAAATTATGTCTATAAGTTTTTGCACTTCTGCATATACATATGTCATTAGGCAAACAGTCCATAGGTTAAAATAATAACAAGTTGCATCCTAGATACCATGCCTATAGGATTTCTGCATCCTGATAATTGTTTTAAAACCAACAAAGCTTAGAAATCATGCCTATAGGAGTAACCAGTTGAATCTGATTCGTCTCTTTCACCTACAAGTCTAAAATTAGTATTAATGTCGCCTAAAATCTGCAGAACTTGTGTTTTCTATAATCAGCAATCATTCCTTAAATTCAGTACATTTTGCATTATTAAATATCATGCCTATAGGTCTCACATAGGCAAGCCATTAGGTGATTAATTAATTTCACCAGTCTTTGATAATTACAACTAGCAAGCAGGCCTAATTCAGACTTCTTATCTAAAAATATGTGATAAATCAGCCACGCCTTAACGTTTAAGTTTAATTCAGACCATAGCCAGTATATGTAAGTCATGCTAAACAATTTGTTTCTTTAAGTGAGGAGGCATGTTTAAGCCTTTAAACTGCTATGTGTTTCCCCTTTACTGCTTTATGTGTTTTGTTTGTCGCATTAGAATTTTGTCCTTTTCAAAACTCTGAAAAGACAAATCTCCATCCCTTTTAGGATTAGTAGTCCCAAATGCCTTCAGGACTGATAGGATCGGGGCGGGTACTAGCATGCAATAAGTAACGACACTATTCTACGTTTAATACCTTAACGGGGTGGGTAAGTGTAGACATGGATATGATGACCACGCGATAACACCATGTGTATAAACGGTTATCGGGTGTTGTGTGGGATGATCCATGTTATTTATAAACCTAGTGTAAGGCCCCATGAAATCCCTACTCGAAAACCCGGATCCGGTGGTGCCAAGTTAGGAGCATGTGTTAGCAATTCATAAATATACCGCGGCGCGGACCTTTTTGGATTGAATAATGCATTAAAAAATCAAGAATAAGTTTCCAGAAAAAAATCCAAGAAATGCGGTCCAGAATGCGACCGCAAATCAGGTATGCGGACCGCATATCTGCCGCAGAGTTAGTCAGAATGTTGGTTAAAATTGAAGTCAGCCATGCGCTCGAAAATGCGATCGCATAATCGAAATGTGGACCGCATAGTCGTCGCATATTTTCCTTCGAATTTTGTGAGGGTCAATTCTGCGGTGTACTTTGCGACCACAAAATGTGAATGCGGACTGCATTTCTGCCACAGACTCAGTCAGAGTGTCCAGTTTCTGGGGAACATTTTGCGGTCCATTATGCAGACCACATGTTTACTCTGCGATCGCAAATGCGATCGCATATTTGACTCGGGGCTCCAATTTTCTAATTTTTAACCCGACCTCCCTATCGATATATTCGGTGTTATAGCTCATTTTAAGCATTCTTCTGAGCATTTATAGAGGGAGAGAGAGGGTTTTTAGAGAGGGAAAGTCTCCCCATCAAATTACTCTATGAGATATGGCTAAATCCTTGAAGGAAATCAAGTGAAGACCCCTAGACCTTCATCTCAAGAGGTAAGACTTCATCA